>JBCFYV010001530.1:0-49880 GCA_039000515.1 Timema cristinae | reverse complement strand
TTGATGACAAGGGTGGGGGGTGGGAAGGTTTGGTTTCCCTATGTCAGGCGCTGACCGCCTCGCGCCCGACCGCATGCATTTTAAAAACATTCCCTGCTTTTACTTAAACAAAAACATTTTTTTATTATTTTTATTTTAGCACCGCGTCTTACTACCCGTTCGGGTTATACGCACTTACGCTAATGTTAAGGGTAGGGTGATTGTGAGATGAAATGAAGGACCTACAGTTTAACGTGGAATCCGAACCACGGTGGCGACCTGGCATTCCACACATTCACAGATATCTTGTCAGAGGTGTAGGAAGGGTTTGGTAATCAGATAAATCTGTGCCGGGACCGAGGATTGAACCCCGGCCGCCAGCACAGAAGTCTGACACTTACCTCTAGACCACAGTCACCAACATATTTTTCTTGAAAACTATTATGGAAAGATAAATTGTCGTGAGAGTGCGAATAATAACTTTAAAAGGAACTGGGGATTTGTGGAGTTGGGGGGCGCGCGCCTTTCCGCGCCTTAGGGACGAGCCGTCCCTGTTCAAATTATAGTTGATAAAATGTTTTAGACAGGAATGGTCCTAGGCAATTTGGGTCACCCTGCGAACTGTAGAATGTGGGTGCCATATATATTTTTTTTATAAAATATTAGAGCACTCCAATCATATATCTCATATATCAATTTATATAATATGAATCAGACTAAACAAAAAATATATATTAGGGTATCAATATCTTATATGATCTCGAAAATAGAACGAACATGTGAGCTTGAACTAATTATTTAAAAAGAAACTATTGATTGACGTATTATTTTGGGATTTAATAAATCAAATTAAATCTCCTAATTTAAAATTGAGTATAAGTCTTGAAATTTAAACTTTAATTGATGAATACAAATAAAATTGCAAACACTTTGTTCAGATTAACTATATTGGAAAACCACAATTAAAGAGAGACTAAAAAAACACAAGTGATTTGGACTAATTGTTATATAAATATTTTGGTCTAGAGCTTAGCTTCTATTTCAAAAGGGTAGTTTGCCCTTTTAAGACTTCATTACCATAATGTAAATTTGGATAAAGAGGGTAATTAGAGGAAAATATCTCATTTTAAATATAACCAACACTATATTGTTCAAAAGAAAAATATCTGCTATTATGTAACATCATGAACTGATGGTCACTGGTTTGAAGCAAATAAAAGCTGAATTGTTCTATCTTTGCGTGCATCCAATGTTTAGTCCTTGATATCTTCTATACAGGGGCGGACCAAGGTAAATTTTGTGCCTGGGCGGGATTGCTTTTTGGCGTTCCCTATTTAACTGGTGGATAATATAGTTCATTCGTCACAGGAGTGGTTATAACCGACAGCTAGTAAAAGCTACCAGATCTACTTTCATGTATCCATTCGACAAACCAAATGATCTGCAAGACCAAATATTGATTTATTGCCACTTTTGGCAGTCAAAGCGTTGAAAAAAATTATTTATTTTTAACTTTGTTTTTCTTTTGACTCTTTTTTAAATCTTCTGCTAGGTGTCAGCTACTGCATTTTTCATGGCTATTGGACTCTGGAAAAATATAAAAATAATTCTCAAACCTGACATTATTTTGTAGACAATGCTATCTTCAATTTTGTTTGTAAGTTTAACAAACACTTTGACAATATAAATGATTTACGTTAAAGAATTGCAAAACAAACCGTTTTAGGGTACCATTTTTTCAATATGGCAAATGTAAAGAAACCTTTTAACTTTTGAGAATGGCACTAAATTCTAATTTACTCCCCATTAAATTATACTAATGTGTAAAATTTTATGTTAGTATCTAAACGTGAACGATTGTAATTCCACTATTACGCCTAGGTTATGTTAGATTTAGAGTTTTTAGGCTTGGGGATTATTTTCATATCACGCCCAGACTACATTAGCCTAGGCTTAGCTCTGTTTGGCGCCCTGGGCGGCCGCCCGGTTTGCACGGCCCTTAAGCCTCCCATAACTCTATAGGTGTACCGATTTGGGCACCAATGAATTGTAACAAAGAAATTATTTGTGTATCAGCAATTAATAAATGTCGGTGATCATCATGCTGATTAATCAGTGATCTTTCTTAATGTTCAACATTTGTAGCACAATCAACACGAACAAATAAAGATAAACACAAGTAACTCGCGGACCTGATCACACAACAATAATTCGAGAAAGGGAGACGCACGATGAGGCCTCAGGAGAGGAGAAGAGAAGAGCGACGGGGCCTCAGGAGAGGAGAAGAAAAGAGCGACTCAGCCTCAGGAGAGGAGGAGAGACAGGCGACAGGGCCTCAGGAGAGGAGGAGAGACAAGCGATGGGGCCTCAGGAGAGGAGGCGAAACGAGCGATGAGGCTTCAAGATGGAAAGAGAGACGATCGAAGTGGTCTGAGGAGAGGAGGAGAGACGATCGAAGTGGTCTGAGAGGAGGAGAGACGATCGAAGTGGTCTGAGGAGAGGAGGAGAGACGATCGAAGTGGTCTGAGGAGAGGAGAGAGACGATTGAAGTGGTCTAAGGAGAGGAGGAGAGACGATCAAAGTGGTCTAAGGAGAGGGGAAGAGACGATCGAGGTGGTCTGAGGAGAGGAGGAGAGATGATCGAAGTGGTCTGAGGAAAGGAGGAGAGATGATCGAAGTGGTCTGAGGATGGGAGAGAGACGAGCGGTGGCTGGGAAGGAGGGAGATAGTGACGGGGCCTCAGTAGGAGAGGAGCGATGAGGCTTCAGGAGATGGGAGATATGAGCAGGGGCCCTAAGGAAGGGAGGGAGTGATGAACATGATAGCCTGGAGAGATATAGGAGGGGGGGAAATGACAGACACTAATCGAACAGCTGGGGCTGTTGTAATTATTTTTATTTTACTGCTTTCATATTTTTTCTATCTTCTTATTTATTTATTTAAAAGATTTAATAAAAAGGGCTACCTTTGGGGCCCCTAATTCTCGGGTGCTCCCTTCGTACGTATCACTCGTATATACCAAAACCGGCCCTAACTTAGGAAACTTAACTAGGTATATTGAGCAATTTATAACAAATTTTTTAAATTTGATTAAAAAAAATATTGAATCTAATCTAGTAAGGGTTAAAATAAAATTTTCTTCGTATAATTTAAGGAATTTTACCATTATTCTTGAGTGTTCGATTCAAGGATGTTCTGTAAGCAATAATTGAAATCCTTTTGAATTTTTATAAAACGATTGAGACTTTAAAGGCCATATTGTAAAATTTGAAAATTACTAGCCACCGATCGAATTTATTTCTCATTAGTAATCCTATAGTGTATTTGGTAATCTTTAAAAATCTGGAAGATAGAGTCCATTTATAGGATTCTTACAAAATGGGAGTTTAAGAATCACTCGTAATCCTTTAAATGATATATAGTTTATAAAAATTCTTCCGTTTCCCTGAAACTTTAAATTATTGATTTAAGAGGACTGTTTAAGCTCAGGCAAACATATTATCACGCTATTTTCGAGAAGTGGGTGGTATCAGTAGGTTGTGGCATAAAGCACGAGTGTGGTCGAGGCTTATCGGCTGGTCACGAGGATTCAGAGAAGGCATAACACTTCCTAGTCAGCTCTCATTCTTCCTTTCACCAAATACCGAGGAGGTTCGTCTAGTCTATCAAAACTGGGCATATATTATGTCGGTTCAGGTAGAAAAACCCTTAGTTTTGATGCTGCAGGCAACTCGTTACAAAGGAGTGATGGCTTACATCAGATAAATATTCCCTGCAAAGGAGTAATGACTTACAGTTGTTAGGTATATCCTGGTAGAGGAATGATGGCTTACAGTAAAAATGTGAGACTCCTTGAAATAGAGATGAAATCTACTGTCTCTAAACCCCCTGCAGGAAGGATTTAGAAAAGTCCCGCAGTAACATCTGCTTATTGTAAGAGGTGACATGACGGGGAGGCCTATGTGCAGGACATACCTCATGCAGGACAAAGCCATCCTATATATTTCCTTTCACCTCATTTTTATCTTCCCTCTTCTTCCTTTTTATCCTACTTCTTCTCAATTTCTTTTCTCCTACCTTCTTCTCCCTTTTCTTTCTCTACTTCCTTCTTCCCTTCCCCTGACATTCAGTCTTGCATGGAAGTTCAGGCCCCCCGTTGTTGATCTTGGCAACGATACGCGGCTCTCCTCTGAAAATTATTCAATAACAATTCATTTGAGCTCCTTTATTGAAGTGCGTCGATTGTAATATCTTAGTAGAAGGGCCTTGGGGATGACAACGGGGTACCCTACTTTGAGACAAGATAGGTTTTGTTCATGAGGGTCCAGACGTAAAATTGACACTTTTCTGCACCCACTTGCTGCGGTGACTTCTCTCTCCTTGGTGATGCCCCATGATAAGGTTGTAATGTCTAGCGTCGTATGTAGCCTCTCACCGGGACAGTTAACAACGCCTTATGTAGTAGTACCAACTGGGATCACCCTGGGTTTATGATCCAAGTATTGTTCAGGTTGTCCCCAAATACGGCATGGCCACCTCCATTGTCACAGCTGACACCTTACTGTCCGCTATCACCGTACTGCCAAACCCCACTGGCAACGTACGGCTCGGTCACTCACAGGATCCTAATAGTGAAAAAAGGCAGAAACGGTTAAGGCCGTACAACCCCATTTCGAATTTAGCCCAGGAAGTGGTGAGGCCCCAATCCCGCTTCCTTGTGATGTTTAGAACAGAGGACAACGAGAGCCTCAAGCGTGTCAGCCCATTGATCCTTGAGTGAGTGATAAATGTTGAAGTGAAGTCAGACCTCCTAGTAAGAAAACTACGCGATGGTACTATTATGATACAGAATACGACAGACATTCAGACAAACAAAATAATGGCTATAAAAGAAATACCGTTGAGCAATTCGGCTCAATTACAGCTAAAGGTGGAGCCACACAGGTTCCTCAATGTTTGTAAGGGAATGATCACTCGCTATGACCTCGACTGTGTGAGAATTTAGAAGACCTGTGAAAAGATTTCCCCTCAACATGTAGCCGAAGTCTACCACATTGTTATGAAAATGAACGGAAATGAGAGAAAGACGGTGCATATATCCTCACTTTTGTGACACTTACCCTTCCAAGGGAAGTCCAAGCAGGTTTCCAGGGTCTAGCCGTATGTCCCTAACCCTCGGCGCTGCTTTAAGTACCAGGAGTTTTGACAGACGATGCTGCGATGCCATAGTAATCCAAACTAAGAAAATTGTGGACAGGAGACTCACGGTACACCATGTGAGTCTCATAAGTTCTGCAACAACTGCAAGCTTCCACATTCTGCATGATCTTGAACTTGTCAAAAATTGAAGGTGGAGAAAAAATTCCTGAAGATCCAATCTAAAAAGAATATCTTTTGTGCCCATGCACGCTAAGAATATGTATCCAGTCAAGCTTCGGTATTTTCGACATAATTTAGCCAGATTGCTAGCCAGAACATCAATTGTCCAAACTGCCATTTCGTAGTTAACTTTGATAAAATGACTAAGTGACATGTACCATTGGTTTCTACTCGAGACATTCATAGTGATACCGCACCTACTACGGTGGTGACGAATTTTGTACAGGAGAATAAACTGGCATAGAGGTCATCTCCACCAACCGTACCACCCCTACCTCCGAAGAGCCCTCCAAGAGGAACAGCCCTGAGCCCACCTCGGGGGATACCCCGAGCGCACTTCGGGGAACAACCCCAGGTTCACCTTGGGAAACATCCTTGGGTCTACTTCAGCACTAAAATAACCTGTAACCATTGTTGAGCCGCAGATTCTTTCCTCTGTGACACCAGTGTTGGAGGTGGGGAACGCAACAGGTGAGTCTGCGAAGACGAGTCCCACTGATGCTCTTAAAAAGTCCAACGAGGAACCACTGAGTTAAAAATAAACAGAAAGATTTCAAAGTTAGTGTCTAAGCGTTCACGGAAGGACACAGTAGCCCAGTATCTCCTGGAAACACGGAAACTTCAGATAAAAAGAGAGGTCCAGGAGAGACTGATTCAGGCATGGAACAAAAAAAATGTTCTAAGCCCATATTTATTTCTTAGGGATAGTATTATGGATTGTGTGGATTAAAATATTTTATACAAAAAGTGTCGCTACTACAATTGAATTGTAGTGGTCTCTATGTTCCTGTAGAGTAAATCAAACTACCGATTTCTTCTCTGAATCCTTTCATCTTGTGTTTGCAGGAGACCACCCCATTGAATGCCCGATGCTTCGTGGGTACAATGTATATCGTACGACCAAACCATTATTTGATTGGTCTAGTGGAAGTGTGGCTATAATCGCACGAAGAAACGTATATCATAAACATGTTAATATCGTTTTTTATCTCCAAGTGATCACTGCCTGAGTTCCCCTTTTTATGGACGTGACAGTATGCTGCATTTACCTCCCACCAGGTGAACGTGTTTCAAAGAAAAGTCTAGAGGACTAATTAGCACAACTTTCCGACCCCTATATCATCTTGGGGAATTTTAACGGCATAAACTGGTGTGGGGGTTTAATTTTACAGACGCCCATAGGAGATGGTAGAGGATATTTTTGTCTCGGGAAATCTAGTATCAATAAGCACCGGGACCCCGACAAAATTCTTCACTTTTAATGGCGTATTATCTGCCATCGATCTAACGTTTTGTAGCCCCGGGATTGCTGCTCACTTTCTTTAGGAGGTTCAGCCGTACGTATATGGAAGCTATCACTTCCTTATTTTGGTTACACTACTCCAATATCCTCCCAGTATAGTGCGGGCATCCCAATGGGTGCTTAAACGTGCTGACTGGGAAATGTTTTGCAAGCTCACCGTATTTTCCGGAGCCTATTATCCTGACGTCAATGTTAGGGTAGGACATTTTACTTCGACGGTCATTGTTGTGGTAGCTTCCACCCCTAAGTCTTCACCAAATCCGCGCCACTCTCCTATTCCTTGGTGGAACGAGGAGTGTCGTTTGGCTATTTATGACCATCGAAGGACTCTACGTATATTTCATCTACGTCCTACTTTGGAAAATTTGGAGTCATTCTGGATTCTACATGCTCGAGTTCGACACGGCATTTATGAAAATAATTGAGAGTCTTGAAGACAGTTTATTTCTACCTTTACCATTTTCACTCCCACAACTAAGGCTTGGGATAGTATTAATAAATTACGTAGTAGCCATAATCCAATAAATAATATACCTGCTCTCATGTCTAGCATTATGCTTGTATCCTCCCTGCAGAGGTCGTCAATTTATAGGACTCAATGTTCACCACAATTTCTAGCACTGCATGCTAATCCAATGATTTTGCAATGCAAAAGCGGGACATCAAGTGCCATACTTTTGACTTTGGTCAGAGTTCGGGGAGAACTATAGCTCCTCTTTACTATGGATGAACTGACCTATGCCCTGTCCCATGGGGGAAACACACCTTACGGTCCTGACGACATTCACTACGAAATGTCGCGACCTCTACAATAGTGTTTGAGAATATCATCAGTTACTATCACTATGGAGGCAGGCAACTGCTATCTCTATCCATTAAAGTAGCAAGGATAAATTAGATCCGTCTAGTTATAGACCGATAGCCTTAAATATTAAGTATGCTATATTTGGAAAAATTATAAATAAACGATTTATATGGTGAAAACTGACAAATAACACCATGGACACAGAAATCTAACGCATGTGTCATCTTTCAATTTTAGGAATATGATACCTAGATGTAATAATCATCAATAAAAGCATAAATAATATATTTGGCTATTTTAATCTTGATTTATATGGTATTTAGAGTCCCGCAATCTGTTATCTAATGTTCAATGTGGTTTTTGCCGTAACCGATCCATGGTTGATCACCTTATCCATCTCGAAACGGCTGTTCAGGACTCGTTTTTTCATAAAAAACATATTCTGGCTTTCATACTTGATTTTGAGAAGACACCACCTGGCGGTATGGAATAATGATAAGACTTTTTAATTGAGGATTCCAAGGGAAACTCCCTCTGTTTATATCTAATTTTATGTCAGATAGACACTTCCAGGTAAGGTTAAACAACACCTTATCCGATGATTTTACTAAAGAATATGGGATGCCTCAGGAAAGTACTTTGAGCTCCACGTTGTTTGCCATTGCGAGAAATAGCATTGTGGGCAACGTACGTTACCTATCGTTAATGCCTTTTTGTGGATGACTAAGCAATTTATTGCAATTAATTGAGTCTCCACTGAACTGGACGACAGATACAGCTCACTGTCAATACTCTATGGACATGGGCATTGAGTAACATCTTTCGCTTCTTTTGTAGCCAAGACGACAATCGTCCACTTCTAGAGATTACGCGGAATAAAACCAGCCCCCAATATTTTAATCAACCACGTTGTTTTAGCTGTTTCATAGACCGTAAAATTTCTGGGAGTTCTATTTGATTTTAAACTAACGTGTATTCCCCACATTAGAAACATAAAAGGGAGGTGTGTAAAATCACTCAATTTGCTTAAGTAGTAAGCGGTCACTCTTAGGGTGCCGATAGGGAAACCTTGATGAACCTTTATAGGGTCTTAGTAATATCAAATATTGATTACGGCAGTTTTGTGTATGGCTCAGCTAGACCACCAGCGTTAAAGATGCTAGATGGTGTCCACACGCTGGCATTCGACTGGCTACTGGTGCCTTTCGTACCAGTCCAGCCGTCAGCATCTGTGCCGACGACGGTGAGCCCCCTCATTCTTACCGGTGGTCTTATCTTCTGGCATCTAACGTGTCGAAACTGCAATGCATGCTAATGCATATTGCTTACCGTCCTTTGTTCCATCCCCCTAAACATCTTTTACATGAATTATCTATACTTATAAAATAACATGTCCTGACTGACTGACTGACTGATTCATCATCGCCGAGCGCAAACTATCAAGGCTACAAGCATGAAAGTCGGACTGTATATTCATTTTGTTATGTAGGCACCCACTAAGAAAGGATTTTAGAAAATTCCACCCAAAGGGGTCAAAATAGGGGATGATAATATGTATGATAATATGTATGAAAGTCAGTCATTTTGAGATTTACATAAATAAAATTTTGTATTTCGGTTATTGACGTAAAACAAATAAATACATATTTCAGGAATTTTGGAAATTTTATTTAATAAGGGATGAAAAAGGGGGTGAAAGTTTGTATCGGACTTGCATTATTTTTTATCTGAGGTCAAGTTATGGTCATCAACGTAACGTAATATTTTAAATTAATATGTAAATACATATGTATATTTTCGTATTTGTATATAATCAACTTCCACGCGAGCAAAGCCGTGGGCAACAGCTATCTAGTATTTTTATAAAACCAATCATTTTTAAGCTACACGAATATATATATATATATATTAACTTTTCCAACACTTTAAGGTAAATTATTACGACCGTCAAAATAATCTAACACGAGATTTTGATGGATGTCTACGTTTCATGACCACCGAACCGGAACCCTAAAAACTTGTTTTCACAACGCCGTCTTTCTGTGTGTTGGTCTAACCCTAGAATTAAGAGAAGTTTACTAAAGGGTGAAAAGAAAAAAAAATCAAATTTCTCAAAATCGGTCATAACGATTTTGATTGAAGCTCATATATAGGCATTGATTCAGATTATTAACAAAATGGCTTTTTTCGTTGTCTCATAAAAACTACTTTTAGGGTATTTTACAGAAGAAGAAGTTTCCGTATCTCTTCGCACATATTTGCAAATATATTATTAATATAATTTTGTGAGCTCTAGTTGGGAAGAAATAATACTGAAGTTTAAACGCAATAATTCTCTAATGCCATAGATAAGAATGTGTGTACAACACATAGGTGAATCCAGGATTTTCGTGAGTGTTGGGGGGAGGAACACGGGCTCTCCCATCGGGTTGGGTTAGGGAGGGTGGGAGGCAACTCAAGAAATGTTGACATAAAAATACTTCAAAATTTTATAGTAAATCTTTAAGTAATTTTTCAGTGAAACGCTAAACTTGAGAATAATCCTCTAATGAAGGGTATAACTCAAAATTTGAGATTAGTATTGAAATGTATTGTAAAAAAAAACCGTAAGAATATCGACAAATAGTGATTATTAAGAGCGTAATATATCAGTTATATAAAATGACATCTACAATTAAAATTCCATAAAGACAATGAAAACAAGGTAACAAGTACTAATCTATTCCAATAAGATGTGGCAGGTCAATACCTGTATTGATGTTGCCTGGAAACTCCCAAGCGTCTAGTGAAATTGCCCCAAAGGACCATACCGGCACCGCGAGCTTTTTCACGTCCTGATCGAAGGGCACATATCGAGGAAAAGAAAGATATTAGTAGTGATATTGGCGTATGGAATCAACTTGACCTTGACGCTGATTGGCTGAGACAGGTCACGTGACCACGCCTCCTGCTCTCTGATTGGTTGTTATTTTCCCCACCCCCTGATCTGGCTTCCCCACCCCTGACTTACCTTCCTTTGATTGGCTGTTATTTTTCCCTCACCCCCTGACCTACTTTCCTCTGATTGGCTATTATTTTCCCCCTCCCTTCCATCCGTCCAACCACGTACATGTTGGTGAATAATTATCGTTAATTGATTATTGTTAATTAGGAGTGTCATGGTGGCCTTGTTGGTTGGAGTTGGGCGTTCCTCGCGCCATGGCTGCAGAGACCCTTCTCTATCAAAGGTAGGATGGGGGGTGTTGGAGTTTTTATTCCATGGCTGCCGAGGTGCTGCGACCCTTCTCTATCGAGCTTCAGTCGTGTAATGCCAACTTTCTCCTTCACTCCACTGTTGGTTTTCCCCCTCCCCCCTCCCCCCTCCAACCTCAACCCCCCTACAGGCTGCAAAAAACCAGTTGATTCTTGCTTAGAGACGAGTTGAGACAAGAATAGCAGGTGTGTGTGTGCAACCCTTTCCCGCAGCTTTCACTTCCCCCTCCTGGCACCAGGTTGGCGGGCAGACAAGGCGTGTGTAGACAAGAATAGATATTGAGGTCATCGGGGCGTCAGGTTGCCGGTCAGACGAGTCAGGACAAGAATATATCGTGAGCTCAGATGTGTGTTCAACCCTTTCCCCCTCAGCTTTCACTTCCGGAATTCACCCCACAGAGCTGAAATTCTGATAATTGCCACATCCCGCAAATAGGGGACACATGAATCACTGTCAGCCCCACAGAGCCTGTCATGAACAAAGGGAGTCGCTGCCCTCGTCATAAAAACTTTCCAACGTGCTATTGCCTTTCTTCCTTGAAGGCCGTTACAAACTAGGGGGAAAGCTAACAAAAAAATTGTGTTTTAAAAATCCTGGCTCTACAAGTTTAGAGAAACGCGTATTAATTAACTTAATTTTGTTTTGAAATCGCTGAAAGTATCGGTAACTGTTGTGTGTTTATTGAATGCAAAATAAAAGTGGTTCGGAGTTTATTTCAAGTTTAGTATGGAAAAAACGCCTATTAATTATTTAATTTTGAAATACTAGAATAACTCGTAGGTCTATTCATACGTCAAGTCTGCAACTTTCACAATAGTAGCGTGTTATCAATTTTAGAGGAAAAATAATTTCCATCTATACAAGCTAGTATACAAAATAAAAGTGGATCGGAGTTGTCTCCACGCAAATGCGGGTTAACTTCCTCTAAATCAACCTTCCCAAGATGAAAACAAACCTATCTTAATTTTGTTTTGAAATCGCCGAAAATCAATTTCCCCCAACAGACATGTGAATCGTACCCGGGACCTTATGATTTCTAAAAGTTGAAACGCCATTTTAACGGCGTATTTCTTGCAAGTACAAAATATTTTATTTTTAGTTGAACAAAAGCGTGTTCATCAATCGACCAATGTTCGAATCTCGGACGTGCGAACCGGGGGTATTTTTTTCCACGCTAATGCGGGTTAACTTCCTCTAAATCAACCTTTCCCGGGGGTATTTTTTTCACGAAAATGCGGGTTAACTTCCTCTAAATCAACCTTCCCAAGATGAAAGAAAAACACCTATATTAGTTATAAAACTAAACTAAGCATATCTTCTAGGAAAACGTCTATTATTTATAAAACTAAAAGTGTTCACGCCTAATAGAAAAAAAAATCTCTATTAAGGATGAAAACAGAAATAAATATTCTACAAAATGCTTTCGATAATTAAAAAAAAACACTAAAACTTGCTAAGCATATGCCTCCTACTTAACTATTCATTTTATCAAAGTCATAAATGCCAAAGAGTTCCAAAACATTTTTTTTTTGTCAATATCTACATCGGTATTTGAAACACACTGATACTAACAGGATAAGGTTGTTGTACCACTCTTTAATCATTGGCCTATAATTCTTTCAAAGGTTGTAGATTTTTTTATATGTCTATCACGAATCCGTCATTTTGGTCTCAGTACATACTTCCGAGTACACACCGAATATTACTTCATGCAACTCCCAAATAGACGAACGACAATCAAATGTATTTTTTAAGCATTCCAAAACTCATTGTCAATTCGTTCTCGTCCGCCCTAACCAGCCACAAAGGGATAAATGAAGGACGGTTTATGGCCGTCGTAAACAGTAAGATTCGCCAAGTGGAGTGCCCCGCTGTTCAATACAGGGTGTTTGGAAAATAAGTAAATATATGAGTTTGAGAGACTATAATAATAATAATAATATTTAGCACCGCCTCTTACTACCCATTCGGGTTATACGCACTTACGCTGATGTGTAATGGTAGGGTGATTGTGAGATGAAATGAAGGACCTGCAGTTTAACGTGGAATCCGAACCAGTCTCTCGAAAAAAAAGTTGGGTCATTAGTAGCCCTTAAACAGCTTTAACAATCTCGAGCTAAAATAATGTTCGGGCAATTGACAGTTACTACAGGGTGTGGTTAATGGATTTGGGCAATGAAGAATAATTATTGAAAAACATTTATAGCTTGAATTAAAAAATAATAGAAGGGCTAGAGGAAATATTGACACAAGACTCAATAGCTCACGTAAACTTTTGGAATAGTTTGAGCCCAACCAATATATAAAAAATTTCTCACACCAAAATCTTGTATCTGCGTAGTAAGGAGGTTATTAAAATGAATTAAATATTTAGTATTACATCAGGAGAGACGCGTTGTTACATTATTGTGGACCCAATCCACTTTGAGGATGAGGAGGAAAAATACAACTATCCATAACAGGTTTAAATTTGTATTATAAGCTCGGTAATGCCACTTAAAAAATTAAAAAAATAAACAGTATAATAAATGCTCATTAGAAACTTGAACACTAAACAGGACTTTTACAATGAAACCCATCTATCGAAGACAGAGTTGGACACAAATATTAATCTCAAAGGAATGTATGACTATGTTTGATAAGGAAAATAGATTTGGTGCTAGTAAGCACTTACACCCCCTTTATTTTGTGACAGAGGCAGTTTCCAGTTGAACTGGCGTTATCGATTTGTATCAAAAAGTCTCTAGGTCAAACCTTGACTAGGAATGGTATTTATTTGCCCAAACCCTATTTTAGAAATTATTAATTGTGTCTTTGTCTGGGTTGCACAGCGCAACACCCAAGTCTAGTGTAGCTGAAGTATAATAACCAGGGACACTAATACCGAAAAGTACTACAGTATTTACAAAAAACATAGTTAATAAATAAATTTTAAGATTTATTTAGTAAAAATTGAATGCTTTATTTTGCTATCACTTTTATCCACTCTTAGTTAATATTTATAACTGACAGGAAAATATTACTTTTTCTGCCAGCTAACAGGTACCCGCCTTAACGAGTGTTATCAAAACAATTGAGTGGTTTATACGTCCATCAAGCATCAAATAAAATTAGTGCGACGTAGATTCATGATGTGATTTTAGCTATGTAGTTCAAAAATTTTTAAATTTAATTTATTTAATTATCTTACTAATTATGAAGTTAAAAATTTAAAAAAATTATAACTGATAACTTTATTACGAATTATTTAAAAGTGAGAATTAAAATACGGCAAAATTACTTACAGCTAGAACTGAGAAAAAACACATAGATATTTAAAAAAAGTTAGACTTAGGACCAAAACAGTTTAGTTAAAAATTAAAAGATGTCGTCAATTATTGAGGGCGAAGCAGCGATAGGTAAAAAGCTAGTTACTAATAACTTACACCTAGTAACGTTACTGACTATTGACGGAACAGAGCAGCCACGTCCATCCGAGTCAATGGGTAGAAGCCGAGTGACAAAATAAGTCTCTGCGCATGCGCCGAGACCCTTATTGTATTTAGACCGGCAAGCCCCTTTGAGCTGGTTATAAATACAGTTCAAATCATCACAATCGGTCATTTAAATTTGTAATTGAGTGCCGTAACCACCAAGATGAGCTTCGAGTCGCTAGAAAACTATATACAATCAGCTATGTTTTTTTAAAAATCGTTTAGTATATTTTAATGGTTTTTTTGCTTAATACATCTGTGGCGTACAATGGTGTTATTTTTTTTTGCTAGTTGATGAGCCCCGATGGTTGCCATGGCGGAACAACCTCAGGATCCCAATAATCTAGACCAATTGCAAATCTTTGGAGAAAATGGCGTGTGCGTCAAGGACGAGCAATGCTCTATGGGTAATTTAGCAGTCTACGATATATATTAGAGACGTGTCGGTGCTTTTTTTCCCCACCCACCCCTTAAATGCTAATTAATATGTATTTATTTTAATTTCAGACTACTGGGACCCACAGGGATTGGATGACAGACTGTCTGCCAGCGTCGCGATGTCCCCGCCAGAGGCAACCCGGGCGGACGCAAGTCCTCTGCCGTTCCCGAGGGGTCTAACCACACCCCCGGGCATCCTCTCGCCATCTCCCCTACCGCCTGAGGCACACAGCATCGCGGGAAATGCTCCTCCGTCTGTTTGGGCAGATTTGGACGCCCTCGACCAGCTGCTATGTTAGTACATGCTACATGTGGCCACTAGTTTGAAAATAGTCTATGTGTATTTCTCGCGCGCGCGCGCACAAACCCCATTATATCATCCGAGATCGAATTGTACTAGTATACACTTAAAAACCTTTATTCTTCTATTTTTACCGGCTTATGTTAAGACATCGTAGAGAGAGAGAGAAACCCACCCGAGTGCCTCTCAGCCAATCTTAACAGGCTCTCTCTCTATCTCTCTCTCCCTCTTGTTTGGTTTCTTTGCTCTCAAGGGCCATTTATAACCTAGAGAAATAAGCCCGAATGTCTCCAATCCGTTATTAACGGTCAAAGTTGACCGCTTTTAGGAGCACAGTGACTATATTCCATTCACGATAGGTTTTTTACCTGGATGACAGTTCGAAAATCACATGTTTATGTTTTGGGTTGCCAGCACTTGTTTCACAGTTTTGTTAAAAAATGTAAAGATCTTTAATTCTTTAATTACCTGTTGTTATAGATTACATTTAAAATAACGTAAACTTAAGTTTTCTCATAATATTTCATTTCTTTTTTTCGTCCGACTCGAAACAATATTTTAAACATAATTAAAAGTACTTATTTTTAATTTTTGAACGTTACTGATTTTGTGAAATATAGTGCCATTTTGCGGCTATGTTCGTCAGAAGTTTTTTTGTGAAAGCGGTGTTAATATTTTTTAGGGGGGAATAAAACGATAAATAAACTTTGTGTCCTACCTCAACGGATTAAAATTATAATATTCAGCGGGAATTTTATTTATTTATTAATTAGAGAGAGGTCCAGGGTTTGATTCCAGGGTATCGGCGAAAATGCTCGTTTAAGCTTTCATAGTGCTAAAATAAGTCCCGCGTTCGATTCCCCCTGTAGATTTAGCCCTGCGTGGGGATAGATTAAATGCCTTGGACTGTATTTTACTACACACACACATTGCGAAGGATCCCTGGTTCGATTCCCTGTATGTTTAACAGTCATGAACTGTGTATTTATTAAACATATGTGAAAGGGCCGGGTTCGATTCCCTGCAAATTCAGCCCTTCATAGCAATAGATTAACACTCATGGACTGTGTATTTATTACACTCTTGCGACCCTTCATAGCAATAGATTAACATCCATGGACGGTGTATGTATTACACTCTTGCGAAGGGGCCGGGTTCGATTCCTTGTAGATTTAACCCTTCATAGAGTTAGATTAACTTACATGTTATATTTTAACGCGTGTGTGTGTGTTATAGGGCAACTGGAGGAAGGAAATTGCAACACCATCCCCCTCACACCACCACCAGCTATGGGACCTCTCCACCCAGACGTACCCGTAGTGCCCCAGCGCCCCAGCGCCCGGGAGACGGGGTTCGAGCCCCAGTTTCCCCTGGCCGTAACAGCTTCACCCCTGCCTCTACTCCAGGGAGACGGGGTTCGAGCCCCAGTTGCGGCGCGGCAGACAGGGAGCGTGGAGGCGGCTACTGCAGGAACATCTTCAGCTCCACAACCAGGAATTAGTGGCCCAGTAAATCAGGTATGTGGAACATTGCAAAATGGCATCCCTCTCCTCATCGTTGAAGAGAAGATTAAACAATTGAGGCATTTCTTTTATACTGGTAGAGAAATTACAGTACAACTTGGTGCACCAGCAAGCGATCGTGACGCATTAAGCTTGCTTGAAGAACAAATTACTAATTTGCCCCATCGGCTGCAGGACCATGGCGTTAGCGCCGATGATCACGTAGGCTTACTTTTGAGTAGCACTGACTCTACGTTGAGCCCTGTGTATGTCTCATTTAGGCGAGCAGACCAGCTAGACGCTAGAGCAGTGCTTGATAACGTAAGTCACGTGTTGCAGAGTAATACTTTGTTTTTTAGTACTGCACCCTTGTACGTTAAACTCTGCCACTTTAAGGAGCCTCGCGGGAGTGCACGTTATTGTGATAAACTCTCTCCCGCTAGCACATATAGTCGTAAAAACCAAGGGATCATTACGATTCAAAATGGCGACACACTTTGCCTAGCCCGTGCATTGGTTGTCGCCAAAGCTTTATGTGACAATAAAAAAGAACCAGGATAAATGGACGTGAACACCTTTAGACAAATCAAATGGGGTCGTAATATTCAAAAATACAAAGCAGAAGATTTATGCCGTGATGCCCGTGTGAATCTTTTGAAGAGTGGTGGACTCACTGAACTGAAACAATTTCAAGCATACCTCTCCGAATACAAAATCACGGTGTTTCGGGAGCGTAGAGGGAGACAGGTCTTATATGAGGGTCTTATTCCCTCCGAACATTCCTTTAAGGGCTACCTTGATTTGTATTTTCACGACGACAAGCAAAACCATTTTGATGTCATAACATCCTTGACAGCCGAATTTAAGTGTGGGTACTTTTGCCGCGAATGACGTGTGCCATTCAGTAATAAGAATGCGCACAAGTGTGAATCCGCGTGCAAAAAGTGCCACGCTAAAGCGGCTTGTAGTGGAGGCCGAACTGTGCTCTGTAAAGACTGCGGACGTTGGTTCACAAACCAGACGTGCTTTGATAACCATAAACGTCCCGGTTTTTGCAGAGGTCACAGATCGGTCTGTGATGTCAAAAAGTTTTGCGAGGTATGCGGGCAATTTTTCAGTTTGGAAAAATCAAATTATTCACATAGGTGTTATGAGACTTTTTGTAGAGTATGCGATTCATATCGTCCTTTTGGTCATTTCTGTTATATGAAGCAGGCCCCATCAAAGCCGTCACTGGAAAAGAGCAATTTCTTGTCTGTATTCTATGATTTTGAATGCAGACAAGAAACGCCTCTTCAAGGTGCGGCCGGCACGTACTTGCACGAACCTAGCCTATGTGTCGTGCAATCGTGTTGTAAGGCCTGTGTTCATATAGATGCAAATGACCATAATTGCACCGACTGTGGGGGCGATAGGACTCGCATATTCAAGGGTGATACCACAATGGCCCAATTTTTTAAATTTATAGAACAAATTAAAGCATCAAAATTTAAGGATATCACCCTCCTCGGCCATAACGCGAAATCCTATGATGTAAATTTTATTTTAAAGTATATGATGGAGGTTAAAAAATGGACTCCAGAACTTATAATGAACGGTGGGAAAATCATGTCCATGCGTTACGGTCCACTCCACTATATTGAATCACTGAACTTTCTCCCAATGTCGCTGTCCAAATTGCCCAAAACTTTTGGCCTGGACGAGTCTTTGGCCAAGGGACATTTCCCCCATTTTTTCAATAAAAAAGAAAACGCGGGGTATAGGGGTCCCTTGTCGCCAAAGGAGGACTACGGCATAGGCGAGATGTCAATTGAGGGAAAGGAGCACTTTGAGAAGTGGTATGACGCGTTGGTCAAAGACAATTATGTCTTTGATTTTAAACGCGAGTTGGAACTGTATTGTGTGAAAGATGTAGAGATCCTACGGAAGGCCTGCCTGAAGTTTAGAGACATGCTCATGGAGAAAGCAAAGGTGGACCCTTTCAGAGAGGCGTGTACGATAGCTGGAGCGGCCATGTTGGTTTACCGCCGAAGTCATCTTAAGGAGAATACTATCGGTATTATCCCTAACGGTGGCTATCGGTGCGCAGACCTACAGTCGCACGTTGCTGTACAATGGCTCTGCTGGGAGGCCCATCAACGCGGTGTCTCTATTCTTCATGCGGGTAACGGCCGTGAGGAATATGTGTTAGGACGCCGTGTAGACGGTGTTGTTAAAGCTGGAGATACAACCACCGTCTTCCAGTTCTGGGGCTGTTATTGGCACGGGTGCCCTCTCTGCTACTCTAATAGGGCCACCCCTGTCAAAAATAGTCCCCACGAGACCATGGAGACGCGATATGAAGCGACCATGGCTTGTTTGGAAAAGTTTAAGAATGCCGGCTACACGGTCGTAGAGATGTGGGAGTGTATGTTTAATTCGATGAAACGCACAGACAAGGACTTGCAGCAATTTGTACTCCGGCACGAGGTGTATACCAAGGAGCCTCTCAGCCCAAAGGATGCATTCTTTGGCGGGCATACAAATTGTATCAAGCTCTTCCATGAAGCAGACCTTTCTTGTGGAGAGAAGATCAAGTACTTGGATGTGTGTTCGTTGTATCCATACGTTTGCAAGTACAAAAAATACCCAGTCGGCCACCCCAAAATTCACTTGGAACCAAATTGTCCGTCTATAGATCAAGTAGAAGGTATAGCCAAAGTTACAGTGACGCCTCCGCGACATTTATTCCTGCCCGTATTGCCTACACGGATGCACGACAAACTAATGTTCATCTTGTGCAGGAAATGCGGGGAGGAGAAAAACCAAGGCGCGTGTCAGCACAACGACAAAAAAGATCTCTGGTTGACAGGCGTCTGGGTGATTGGCGAGATCCGGAAAGCCGTTGAGAAAGGCTACACCGTTGAAGCAGTACACGAAGTGTGGGAGTACAATGTATCTGTTTACGACCGTCAGACGCGTTCTGGCGGCCTGTTTCACGGGTACATTGATACTTTTTTGAAAATTAAACAAGAAGCCAGCGGATGGCCAGAGTGGTGTACCTCACAGGAGGAAAAGTTAGCTTACATTCAAAATTATGAGGAAAGGGAAGGGGTAAAACTAGATTTCGGCTCTGTTTGTAAAAACCCTGGTCTCTGCACTCTGGCTAAACTTTTTTTAAATTCACTATGGGGAAAGTTTGGGCAAAGACCCGATTTACCACACGTAGCCGTTGTCAACGACTATCAGGGAATCCACAAGTACTTGACGGATCCGTACATCACCGTGGACAGCGTCATTGATGTAAATGATGAGGTTATGTTCCTCACTTACAAGGATGCGCGTGACGCGTTGCGCCCTAACCCTAACAAGAGTGTGGTGGTGGCATGCTACATGACTGCTATGGCTAGGTTGCACTTATACAGCATCCTTGAACAATTGGGGGACCGCGTTTTGTATCACGATACAGATAGCGTTCTATTCACCGAATGCCCCGGCGATTGGAGTCCACCGACCGGAGACATTTTAGGTGACCTCACTGATGAACTTCAGGATTGCGGTCCGGGAAGCTACATTAGCGCCTTTGTATCTGGCGGTCCCAAGAATTACGCTTACCGAGTTTGTGTTGGCGGCGATCCTGCCAAAACAAAAACGGTGTGGAAGGTTCACGGATCACCATAAACTATGGCAACCGGAACGATGTTAATTTTGTAGTTTTGAAAGCTATGGTCACAGAACAGGCTGCGGAAAGATACATACAGATAACGTACAAAATTGTAAGAAAAGGTCTTGCGACTGTATGTACCGTTTCGCAGACTAAAGTCTACCGGCCCGTGTACACCAAACGACGGATAACCGATGATTTTAATACGTTGCCGTTTGGGTATCAGAGTCCTTGTAAACGCCCTCGCCACGAATAAAAGGTGATCATTTAGACCAGCTGAATAATCATCTTTTTTTCTTTCACTCTAGACAGTTCCACTGACATACCATTTTTCAAAGATTTGAAATTTTTTTCATATTTTTTTTTTGCATGAAAACAAGCATATTTTTTATATTTTTTTATGCACCCGGGTTACTTTTTTATATTTTTTTATTTGCCAGTACAGTCTTCCGCCTTTTTTTCTAGTCAATTAGTTGTTTGTATATATATTAATTCTAGTCAACTGTTTGTATATATTTATTTCAAATCTAATAAACAGATTATATATATATATATATATATATATATATATATATATATATATATATATATTACCTTTCTAGTCAAATATAATAAAATGAATGTATATATTTATCATATTTAGTACCGAGGCCACTATTCCCCCTATTTTGTAAATATTCACTGTGTGTAAATAAATAATGTAAATATTCCTATTAATTTAAAATAATATGATTTTTTTGTAAAAGTTGCAGACATTAAATTTCTTGTTGCTTAAACAGCAACAGTGACTGCTTTGTTTAGTGTAAATGTTATATAAAGTTTCATATTTAAAACTATACAACATATTAATTTAAAAGAATTTCAAAATCCTCATAAGTGTTTTTTTTGTAAAAGTGTTTTGGGGAATAAATATCTACCTGATTTTTTTTCTAGTCAATTCTAGTCAACTGTTTGTATATATTTATTTCAAATCTAATAAACAGATTGTATATATATACATATATTACCTTTCTAGTCAAATATAATAAAATGAATGTATATATTTATCATATTTAGTACCGAGGCCACTATTCCCCATTTTTTGTAAATATTCACTGTGTGTAAATAAATATTGTAAATATTCCTATTAATTTAAAATAATATGATTTTTTTTTTTGGTAAAAGTTGAAGAAATTAAATTTCTTGTTGCATTTTATGTGACTGCTTTGTTTAGTGTAAATGTTATATAAAGTTACATATTTAAAACTATACAACATATTAATTTAAAAGAATTTCAAAATCCTCAGAAGTGTTTTTTTTGTAAAAGTGTTTTGGGGAATAAATATCTACCTGATTTTTTTTCTAGTCAATTCTAGTCAACTGTTTGTATATATTTATTTCAAATCTAATAAACAGATTGTATATATATATTACCTTTCTAGTCAAATATAATAAAATGAATGTATATATTTATCATATTTAGTACCGAGGCCACTATTCCCCATATTTTGTAAATATTCACTGTGTGTAAATAAATAATGTAAATATTCCTATTTATTTAAAATAATATGATTTTTTGTAAAAGTTGCAGACATTAAATTTCTTGTTGCTTAAACAGCAACAGTGACTGTTTTGTTTAGTGAAAATGTTATATATAGTTTCATATTTAAAACTATACAACATATTAATTTAAAATAATTTCAAAATCCTCATAAGTGTTTTTGTAAAAGTGTTTTGGGAATAAATATTATAAAACTGTTTTGCTTGTGTTTTAACGTCTACACCCACACCACCCTCCTATTCGATATATAGCTTATAAGCTCAGGCTCAAACAATAGAGCATACGCCCTCAGGATTTAAAAAAATATGACGCTCATATTATCATACAGAAAATTGGGCAGTTTACAGGCTCTTTGGGTGGCAATCAAGCTGCCGCCTCCTTCAGGTCTTTGATTCTCCAACCAACTTATTTTATTGACGATCGGCAATTGATTAATTTAAAACATTCATAACAAGCAGTAATAGGTCATTTGACAAAGACCTCTACCAGCTAGAAAATGAGTAGGAGTCAATTTTTTTGTTAGTTTTTTATTGACAATCAGCAATTGGTTAATTTAAAACATTCCCAACAAGCAGCAATATTATTTAGGTATTTTGACCAATACATATAAAAGGCATCTACCATCTAGAAAATGAGTAGGAGTCACCTCCAAAATAATTCAAGACACGTTGAGAGGCACTAGAGTGTATATTGACAATGTTTCCACAGTTTTTACCTGGCAATCTTACTCTTCCAACAAACTCAAGCACAATAACATTAGGTTCGGGCTCTTCCGATAGCACAACGTTATAACTTTTGTTTTTCTCAAGTTCGTTTAAGCACTTGACACGATTGTATTCTTCTTTCTCGATCAGGTCTAACGCACTGCATAATACCTCCTCGTCCCAACAGGTATCCTGGTGAGCAGCATTTGGAGGTGTTTGCTGACATTGAATTTTGTGCCGAATAAGATTGGAGAGCTTTGCGTAGGATCCGTGGCATTTAAACGGCATAATGTCAATTGGAGATGCAGCAAAAGAAATAAACACTCACAAACTCTAACGTTTTTTTATTCAAAATGTCACCGCTAGCTCCGATGACAGTAGCAGAGTACGTCTAGTTTATTAATTCACTTTTAAACATCACACTTTGTCCTCCAAGATATATCATACAGCGTGCTTTAGATTTAAAGCGCTTACAATCCAAATAATATATTGACTTTGGAAGGAAAACGTTACCGAAACTGCCCAGACTGAGTATGTAGTCGGTGGGCGTTTCACCTATAATTTTAACGTTTGAATAATTTCTGTAAATTGTTAAATCCTCGAGAGTTACAGGTTCTTCGGACTTTACCTCCGGTGATGGCGGGCACGTAGGTGACTGGTAGACAGACGACTCTGACTGTGGATACGCCAGTGAATCTGTCGCAGGTGACTCTACTGACCGGTAGACAGACGACTCTGGTGGCGGGTTCTCTGAGGGTGGGTACGCCTGTGACTCTGGCATGGTGTTCACCTGTGTCTCGGGGGCGGCGACGGCGGCGTCGTGTGGTGCAGCGGTCGGAAGGGTGGCGGTGGTGGTCGTGGCAACACAGCTACCACGTCCCCCTTGCGGAAGTTGTAAACGGCGCACATCATATCACACATGTATGTCGCTTCGATTCTCTAATAGGGTAGTACTTCCATCGCTCTTATCGTGTGACAGGTCGAGTCGCAAAACTTGATATAGCCTCGCTCCTGTATTTTGTAAATTACCTGTCTATCACTCACCGCCACATTGTGAACATTCTCCCCCGTCATATAGGCACACCCCTCAATCGTATGACCAACAAACATTAAATTAATATAGCTTGTTCCAAGCATGGTGAACGTTCCGTACTAACCACTTCGCCGCCCGTTGGTAACTGCGCCGCCGCTTAAACGCGTTCAAAGTTCACAATGGTAGGTGAACCGGGTTTTACTCCGGTGCAGTTAAATACAAGTTTTTCTTTATTTAACTCACACACGTCTTCATCTGTAAGAGTACCAAAACGACAGGGTAGAAATACACAAACTCGCCCTATAGATAGGCTATTAGGCGTCTCCCGAACTTTGTATTGACGGCTTTTAGTTTATCCACCGAGTACTTTTGATCTACGGCTAGATCACACAATTTTACGGTCTGCACCGCGTCGACAATATTTACCAGCTGCTGTAACTTGTCCATCTTACCTGGCTCTACAAACGTTTATAAATAGACAACCAGGTGGGGGGTGCCCCTCTTTATACCCTCCCTCCCTCGTTCGACGTCACACGATATATTCTTGTCCTGACTTGTCTGCCCGCCAACCTGACGCCACGATGACCTAAATATATATTCTTGTCTCAACTCGTCTTGTCGAGCCAGGGAAAAATCCGTTGCCCGGGGGCAATGACTATTATTGTCTCAACTTGTTTTGAAGACACGCCAACCAGGCGCCGGGGGGTTGCGACATAACACGCAATGGAAAAAAACCCATGTTGTCCTGTCCATGACGGATACACACATCCGTGCGTTGTGAAAGACGATACCAAACAAACAATTTTAGTAGACTTTTGTACCGGGATAGCGGCCCCTAACCGAGGATTCGGTGGCCCCTGATTGTGCATATGCCAGCTAGAGTTGCGACATAACACACGATATATTCTTGTCCTGACTTGTCTGCCCGCCAACCTGGTGCCAGGAGGGGAAAGGGTTTGAACACACCTGCTATTCTTGTCTCAACTCGTCTCTAAGCAAGAATCAACTGGTTTTTTGCAGCCTGTAGGGGGGGGAAGGGGGAGGGGGAAAACCAACAGCGGAGTGAAGGAGAAAGTTGGCATTACACGACTGAAGCTTGATAGATAAGAGTCGCAGCACCTCGGCAGCCATGAATAAAAACTCCAACACCCCCATCCTACCTTTGATAGAGAAGGGTCTCAGCAGCCATGGCGCGAGGAATGCCCAACTCCAACCAACAAGGCCACCGTGAATAATAAACTCCAACACTCCTAATTAACAATAATCAACTAACAATAATTATTCACCAACATGTACGTGGTTGGACGGCTGGAGGGGAGGGGGGGAAATAACAACCAATCAGAGGAAAGTAGGTCAGGGGGTGAGGGAAAAATAACAGTCAATCAGACGAAAGTAGGTCAGGGGTGGGGGAAGCCAGGTCAGGGGGTGGGGGAAAATAACATCCAATCAGAGAGCATGAGGCGTGGTCACGTGACCTGTCTCGGCCAATCAGCGTCAAGGTCAAGTTGATTCCATACGCCAATATCACTACTGATAATTGTCTCTGCTCGCCACACCTGACAGCGCTGGTGAGAAAGTGGACTAATTCTACAACTCTAAACCCCCCTTCTACCCTTAGATATCCTGATGTAGTCCAAATCCAGGCCAGATCTTTTGATATATAACGAATTCGCTGTGAATAGCATTTTTGTATTCCATTGTAATTATTCACCGGAGGAAGAACCACGACGTAAAACTTCAGCACCAAATACTACTGGTATACATAATGTGTCAGGCGTTGGACTTACCCCCACGTCACAGAAGAAGCCTCTTCTGAGACTTTAAGTATCTGTATTTTCTGTTTAGAATCTACGTTCGATTTTAAACTCCGTTTCTATGTCCATCAGACATAGTTTCTTTAGTTGAAGTGTCTGAGTTATTTTCTATGTCCATCAGACATAGATTCTTGGGTCAGTCTGATGATTATTTTTCCCTCTGCCCATAAGGCGTAGTTTAAATACGGGGGTTCTATGCTCTACATTTGTATAGGACCAGGTGATTGTGTATACTTAGGCCATGAATTTGATTTTCTTTTCTAAGTCCTTAAGACATTGTTATATTTGTATGACACCCTAAACGACATGATCACGCTTGGAATTTTTTATGGCTACAATCAGATTAGCTAACACTTTCTTCTGAAACTAGTTAGGTCAGTGACTTATTGTAGTCACGAATGCACCCTTTTTGTGTAAATCTTTGCAGTACGCAACCTGTGGTAGCACTACTAGATTGAAGCAGTGGCCCGCGGGGATAATGCTTTATTCCAGACCCTTCAGCCGCCATAAACCTATTTGTTAAACTTATATATTTCTGTGATGCATTTTACTTCCATATCCTTCATCAATTATAACTTATGTAATTATTAATAGTAATCATCTATTTTTCTACGTGATAGGAGAAGTGACAGTTCAATGTAGTACGAGAAGAAATCTCTACCTAGAGTATTTTCTTCAAAGTTGATTTTGCTGTACATATTTTCATCTCTTCAGCATTATTGAACATGGAAGTAGGAACTGGTGCCAGTTCATGATAAAGAACCTCTTCAATTATTATCTCTTGTAAACTCGCTTGATGGCCAATGACGCGTGAGTATATCAAGTTGCTGTCATAAACTTTCTTGGTATTAATTTCAATATGTTTCGTTATTGAGGCCAGTGTGACCACTTTCTGAGGTATTTTATTCTAAAATCCATCCGGACATCCTTTTTTTTCTACTGTTTAATTTGTTGTAAACTAATTATTACAAAATCATTAGCATCTACATTTTCTGGGTATATCCTTCCAGTTACAATGTAATAATATTTTTTTGGGTGAGTTTCTGGCTTCATAGGGTCTATAAACATTTGTATACTTTGTCAAATCCCTTCCTTGTCCTTGTAATCTCTTTATATTTTTTGTTTCATTTCCTGTTTGTGTCTTAATTGGGCTGGTTATTATTGCCTCTGCTCATTAGCATTAACCAAAACATCCTACTCAATTTGAGAACAGGCGTACAAACTTAAAGCTCAAGTCTTGAGAGTTTCCGGTTTTAAAGTTATTCCATTGATACCTTTAAGGCCATGACCGTACCGCGTAAATGTAGTCTCTATCTACAAGTTGCTCCAGATTTCATTCCAAAGATTAGGGTTATGACGCATGACATGATTCCCTTCTATTAAATATTTCAAGACTTTCTCAGGCATTTTTTCAATTGA
Source organism: Timema cristinae (assembly GCA_039000515.1). Classification (NCBI taxonomy): domain Eukaryota; kingdom Metazoa; phylum Arthropoda; class Insecta; order Phasmatodea; family Timematidae; genus Timema; species Timema cristinae. The sequence continues at coordinate 23,294 of JBCFYV010001530.1, read as the reverse complement.
TATGAAATAAAATAAGTCATATCGAGCAAAGTTTTGATGTCCAAAAAAATAACATGTTGATAATGGCTTCAACAGGTAATTAATGGCCACTGCTGTCACATAAAACATAAACAACATGACTGGTTTTATGAGACAGTAAATCCATAGCTGAATGGTTTTGCTCTCAGAAGTAAGTTTTTAAAGAACTTGACATAACTCTTTGCTTGTTGAGGGTTCATGGGTCTAAAAAAACACTGCATAGCACTTCTTTTACAACCATACAAAGAGCTCGAATCTCCTGCGGAAATTTTTCCCACTGAGCATTTTTGGCACTCCAGCAAAAACACTACCCATTACTTAGACTAAACCACTTTAAGCCACAAGAGAACCTATGCAGACCACAACACTCATAAATAAATACTTACCTCCAAGTCTAAGAATGATATTGGCAAATTTGTCAGGGTATAAGCATGAAACTTCAAGAGAAACTCTATAAAGCTTGTTATGGTTGGGGAGTGCTGATTAGGGTTGAGAGGTAATTTTCTAAGGGTTTGGAAATGGGGGGGGGGGGGGAAGGGGGGAGGATGAGCGTAGGGAGAGGGTGACTTTATGGGAAGGATTGCAGGCAGCTGGCCATGGGTGCAATCTTTATGGAAGGATCCAAGGCAGCCAGCCAAGGGTGTAACCTTCGAGTTTATTAATTAATGAAGGAATGAATGTAAATCAGCTTTAATATCTGATTTAGTGGCTAACTAGTTTTTATACAAACGTCTAAAAATCGTTATACATAAAATGAAAATGTATCTGTATGGAAGTTGCCCCAAAGAGATTGAACATAAAAACACTAAATATATCTAAATTCTTTCACCATACTCACAAACTAACAATAGTGTCATTACTAGGAATTATATAAGTTATAAATTATAAGTGATAAAATTAAAGTAATATTTACACAATCACCCCACAGATGTATAAATCTGACTCAAGCACTATGGGCGCTGTCTGTAGTTTAGGTCTAAGCTAGGTCTCCTGTGGGGGTAGGTCTCGGTGGCTCCCTCAGTAGTTTATCGGTCACCAGCTGATAACAAGTAACAAGCTGCTGATCACAAGTACATATTGTGTACTCCTGTTTTGTGACTTCTGTCAATCGCTGAGCTTCAAACAATGAAGTCCTCATCGTATCAGGGTGAAAGGACACTATATCAATAGGAGGTTGGTATTATGTTGTAGCACAAGGTTTAATTGCATTGTGATCTTAACAAAATGTTCTGGTGTTGTACCCATGATACTCTGGGCATCCAACATTATGGAAGATATATATATTTTAGAAAAACAAAATTTGTTTCTCTTGCTTGGAGGGAATAAAGTGTACGATTACAAATTATGTTAAGAAATAGGAAATGCTGGAGGACTCAATTTGAACAATACAATGGTTATGTGGCAAGAAATAACAACAAATAAAAATATTAAAATAGTTTTTATTACATTTTCAATGTCATATAGAGCTATATTAGTAAGATGCTTTTAGGGGTTTCAGGACACAGGAAGTGGTAGGATGAGTTTTTCTTATGGGCGCTTATAGCTACATAGGACTTTCAGGACATAGGCAGGGTGAGGGTGGGGTGTGGAGGAGTTGTGAGGCAGATGAGGGAGGATGATCCTGAGTCACCAGAGGAGACGGTGGCCGCGGGGGATGGGTTGTATGATTGGTTCAGAGGGGAAGGTTCCCCCTCACCCCTTTCCCTCCCCCGCCGTTGTCTCGCGTGTTCCATGGAGTCCCCCCCCTCCCGCGACGTGGATTCGCGGGTGCGTAGAGGTGAGGGAGAAGGAGGCGGGTCATTAGAGAAAGGCTTGTATGATTGGTCGAGATAAAGAATCTTGTTATAAGGAGGTTAAGATTCCCATGAAACAAAAAGGGTTAACCTTTAATCCTAGTGTTATGATTCAGGCTTCTCTAAACCCGGGTTGAGAAAAAGGTCCTTCTTTCCGGGGGTGACAAGTGAAGAATAGTTTCCTGCCAGCTTAGTCCCCTCTTGTTCTTTCCCTACTCGGCGGGTGACAAGTGAAAAATGTTTTCCTGCGAATTAGTCGGTCGGCTCTGCTCCCCTAACCGTGAGAGCGCTTTAACTCAGGAAGTTAACATCTGTTTCGCTTTTGAACGTCTCAGGAAGTTAACATCTGTGTCTCTGATTCAGGAAATGGTCTGTGAGAATTTTACAAGAGGGAGGGAACTTTAGTAAATGGCTCGAAACTTCTCACGCAGTAAAGAGGGAGGGGCTAAGTGAGTTCAAACCCTTTTTTCGCGCCGCCTCCTGAAGAGGGGAGTAGTTTACTTCTATATATTGAGTTACCCCTTTAAGTAGAATCCATTATCTTTTAAATCTTTATATTCTAAACAACATCATCAAGAATGTCTAGTGAATACTCAGCAGCGCTTTTGTCAGCAATCGGTTCGAGTGAGATAGTGTCAAGGAAGCTGACAGATTTAGAGATAGGTCATGGTTATTATATCACTAATATAAAAGGTGTGACGACTAGATACGGGCGCAGAGTTCTCGCCTTGTTGGAGAACAAATATAACGTGTGGTTACCGGCTCGATTTTCTCTACTTACCGACGCCCAGCTGAAGGAGCTCTCCAAAGCCGACTTACTACTAGTGTACCAGGGCATTTCCAAAAACAGCAAGACGGCACTAATAAACTTCGAAGGTATGTTTATTACAACCATTTCTAGGATTAATCAAATCAATAGAAATATGTTTTTTTCAGTTAGGATGTACAGAGTATGTTTTTTTCAACTCTACACGAATGCGGGTTCATTTCCTCTAATTCCTGTGATTTTACAAATGATAACACATATTTTCCAAAAAAAACCTTCCTTCAGGATATCTTGTGAATGTGGGGGGGGGGAATGCCAGGACTCCACGTTAAACTGTAGATCCCTCATTTCATCTCACCAGTAATCGAAAGATGTATTTTTTCTCGTCAAGGATGTACAGAGTGTGTGTTTTTTTCAACTCTACACGAATGCGGGTTCACTTTCTCTAATTCCTGTGATTTTACAAATGATAACACATATTTTCCAAAAAAACGCCTTCCTTCAGGATATCTTGTGAATATGGGGGAATGCCAGGACTCCACGTTAAACTGTAGATCCTTCATTTCATCTCACCAGTAATCGAAAGATGTATTTTTTCTCGTCAAGCATGTACAGAGTATGTTTTTTTTCAACTCTACACGAATGCGGGTTCACTTTCTCTAATTTCTGTGATTTTACAAATGATAACGCATATTTTCCAAAAAAAACCTTCCTTCAGGATATCTTGTGAATGTGAGGGAATGCCAGGACTCCACGTTAAACTGTAGATCCTTCTTTTCATCTCACCAGTAATCGAAAGATGTATTTTTTCTCGTCAAGGATGTACAGAGTGTGTTTTTTTTCAACTCTACACGAATGCGGGTTCACTTTCTCTAATTCCTGTGATTTTACAAATAATAACACATATTTTCCAAAAATAAACCTTCCTTCAGGATATCTTGTGAATGTGGGGGAATGCCAGGACTCCACCGTGGTTCGGATTCCACGTTAAACTGTAGATCCTTCTTTTCATCTCACCAGTAATCGAAAGATGTATTTTTTCTCGTCAAGGATGTACAGAGTATGTTTTTTTTCAACTCTACACGAATGCGGGTTCACTTTCTCTAATTCCTGTGATTTTACAAATGATAACGCATATTTTCAAAAAAAAAAACCTTCCTTCAGGATATCTTGTGAATGTGAGGGGAATGCCAGGACCCCACCGCGGTTCGGATTCCACGTTAAACTGTAGATCCTTCATTTCATCTCACCATTACACATTAGCGTATAAACCGAACGGGTAGTAAGACGCAGCGCTAATAATAAGATAATACATAATAGTCTACTCATCCTCATTGATTCGTTCAAATCTCCGTCATGCTGAATGATAACGCTAAACATTATCAATGTTAGCATAAAAAGTATTTTCAACATAATAGTCTACTCATTCTCTTATATTCAAAAAATTGATTCGTTCAAATCTCAGTCAGGCTGAATGATAGCGCTAAACATTATCAATGTTAGCATTAAAAAAATATTTTCGAGTCATACATTTAATATGATTTTGGTTAATCTAATTAGAGGTATTCAGTTCCTAGCATCACGTCTTACTACCCGTTCGAGTTATACGCTTATGAACTAATTACGCTAATATTTTTAGATATAAGAAAAGGGTTATATTTATAAGAAGTGTACTCGCTTTTGCATGAAGTAGAATCGTAAACCTTTTTTTGAGAAAATCGCCCTCAGTACACGCAGCCTAGATTCGAACCTTGATCCTTCTCACTCTTACTCTACGTAAATGCAGGCCTGCTTCCTCTACACAGACGATTCAGGTTCGAGTCTCGCTTTAGCCTCCCAACATTATTTGGAAAAACTTTTTTTCTTTACAAGGTTCGAATCTCAGTCGTGGTGAATGAAGAGAAGGGGTTTTTTTTTCCACTTTTACTCTACGTAAATGTAGGCTAGCTTTCTCTACACAGACGATTCAGGTTCGAGTCTCGCTTTAGCCTCCCAACATTATTTGGAAAAACTTTTTTTCCACTTTTACTCTACGTAAATGCAGGGCAGCTTCCTCTACACAGACGATTCAGGTTCGAGTCTCACTTTAGCCTCCCAACATTATTTGGAAAAACTTTTTTTCTTTACAAGGTTCGAATCTCAGTCATGATGAATGAAGAGAAGGAGGTTTTTTCCACTTTTACTCTACGTAAATGTAGGCTCACTTCCTCTACACAGACGATTCAGGTTCGAATCTCGCTTTAGCCTCCCAACATTATTTGGAAAAAACTTTTTTTTCTTTACAAGGTTCGAATCTCAGTCATGATGAATGAAGAGAAGGAGGTTTTTTCCACTTTTACTCTACGTAAATGCAGGCTCACTTCCTCTACACAGACGATTCAGGTTCGAGTCTCGCTTTAGCCTCCCAACATTATTTGGAAAAACTTTTTTCTTTACAAGGTTCGAATCTCAGTCATGATGAATGAAGAGAAGGGTTTTTTTTTTCCACTTTTACTCTACGTAAATGCAGGCTCACTTCCTCTACACAGACGATTTAGGTTCGAGTCTCGCTTTAGCCTCCCAACATTATTTGGAAAAACTTTTTTTTCTTTACAAGGTTCGAATCTCAGTCATGATGAATGAAGAGAAGGGTTTTTTTTCCACTTTTACTCTACGTAAATGTATGCTAGCTTCCTCTACACAGACGATTCAGGTTCGAGTCTCGCTTTAGTCCTCCTCCGGCATTATTTGGAAACCCTCAGGTTCACTTCCCAATTAGTATACTGAGTGATTTTAAACTCACGTCATGCACAAATGATGGTACATGGGGGACAACTCGCTCTTACCTTTAAATGCGTATATATCCCGAATTAAACACACATTAGCTTCAATGTTTTTATATTATGGCTTCATGAACAGCTAACTAGATGTTCCTGTTTGTTTTTTTATAGCTGTCTCAGAGCCGCTCGAAGATATCATAAAGCAAGTTGACCCGAAATGAAGAAGATAATACTGAGGGGAGAGTAGGGCCTTTTTAGAGCATAGTGCACTCAAACATGACAGAACCACCGACAAAACGCGTGAGTTTGTCACCTCCTATCATTGTATCTCGTCAAACTAATGGGAATAGGGTGTATACTCTCGCGGATCTAGACGCTAATGAACAACTTTTAATTAGATACTTGAAACATGACGTTGCACTTCGCGAAGGGAAGGTGTTTAATGCTTACTTTGAACTTATTCCTGGCCGGATTAAGACCTCGAGCGTACTGATATCGGACCATGACAATATAGACGTAAAGATCCAAAGACTTTTGACCTTATCACGAAACTTAGGTACAGGATTTACTCAGTTTAGGCTTTACCTGGAGCCGCTAGGACTATCTATTAAACTTATTGAACAAGCATACGCCTGACGTATAAAGACATACTCAATCAGTAACGAGTTACCCCATAAGGATCCCGTACAGTTTCTCGTTGCGTGCGGAGATATTTATGTAAAGACTGTAGAAAAAGAATCAAACGCGAACGGCCGATAAAGGTAAATTGTAGCCTCATTTGCGAGTTTAAGCATCCTACTGATGGTAGAATTGAAAAGGGTTATTTCAATTCTTCTCTATACAATATATTTAACCCAATAAACTTGGAGGAGATATACGAGAATAACGTGATCTTCCCACTCCTTGCTCAGATTGAGGGCTTTGTTTCTAGAGACTCAGGGTGGATATACAGCGGTACGTTGGAAATGAGAGTAAATTTCTCAAAAAACTCGGCTTTCTCGATCGGCGCCCACGTTCAAATCCCTGAAACTATAGCCGGACGTAGAGCGCTGATAAATGTTCAAGCTGAAGAAGGACTTTGCTTCCCGTATCCGTATTGGCGTGCCTCTTTGAGCCGACAGGGAGAGCTCAGCGTTTATCGTCTTATCCTAATTTTCGTGACGTGTTGAATCTAGATGGGATCCCGTTTCCGTTCGAAATGAGATATATTGAACGCTTCGAAAGGCTTAGCGATATATCTGTTAATGTGTACACTGCAAAACGCGAAGGTAGTGATTCTTATGTGGACACTGCAGACAACTCTAAAAAGTTAGTGATCGTTCCCGTGCATGTCAGTGCTTCAGAACGTGCTAGACATGTTCATTTATTCATGATAAAAGTACATGGGACGCGCAAAAATTTAATCGGGTTGCACTATGCTCTATCGACGACAAACGACACGTGTTACCTGGATCAGTCAGAACTCTACCTTGAGGCCATTACTCTATAAGCGAGCAACCAACTACTTCCTTCCAAGAGACGCTGATTGAAGCTGGACCATCATGTGCGTGTGTCAGTGGGTGATCTACAAGCGAACAGGCATCTACTAGCCCTCATGTCAATGTTAGTGCTCTTTTTTTAAAAAAAAAGACTTGAGAAAAATAAACTAATTTAGTGCATATCTGTTTAAAAAGAGTTTTCAGTAGGTGTAGTCACTAGAAAAAATGTTAGTGCTTTTAAAAAAGACTTGAAAAAAATATGCTAATTTAGTATGTATCTGTTTAAATAGAGTTTTTGATTAATGTCACTAGAAAAAAAATGTTAGTGCTTTAAAAAAGACTTGAGAAAAAAAAATATGCTAATTTAGTATGTATCTGTTTAAATAGAGTTTTCAGTGTGCGTACGTTTTGATTAATGTCACTAGAAAAAGACTTGAGAAAAAAGCAGGCGTATGTTTTGATTAATGTCACTAAAAACAAATGTTAGTGCTTTAAAAAAGACTTGAGAAAAATATTCATGTTCTGTAACTTGACTGAAGAAAAAAAAAATACTAATTTAGTACATATCTGTTTAAAAAATGTTTATCATTATATTAATTAAATAGAGTTTTCTGTGTATGTATGTTTTGATTAATATAAAAGTGAATAATTAATGTTACTATACCTTTATCATTAGAAAAAAATGTTAATGCTTTTAAAAAAGACTTGAGAAAAAAATATTCATGTTCTGTAACTTGACTGAAGAAAAAAATATACTAATTTAGTGTGTATCTGTTTAAAAAATGTTTATCATTATATTCATTAAATAGAGTTTTCTGTGTGTGTGTGTGTGTGTGTATGTGAGTGTGTGCACGTGTATTGTTTTTTTACCTGCCCTCTCCAGGATTACAACTCGGACCTCTCAGAGAACATAAGGTGACAGTCAGGATTAGAACCTGGGCCTCTCAGAGTACAGACTGGTACAATAACCAGCTTCAGTCAGGGTTACAACCTGAACCTCTCAGAGACCAGTCTGGTACAATAAAAGTCGCTCAGAGTACAGACTGGTACAATAACCAGCTACAGTCAGGGTTACAACCTGGACCTCTCAGAGACCAGTCTGCAAACAAAGCTTCAGTCAGATTTCGATCATGAGCACAGCTCGAGACCATGCGCAGGTGAGCTCTCCTGCTTGCCGGACCTGAGTGCAGGAGTATCACGTCACTCGTGAGTTTATCCTGGGTCCAGTATTACGCGCACGGGTAAGTACAAGGATTGGAGGAGATACATCGGCTGCGGGGGTAAGGGTCAAACTTCCGCTCCTCGTGATCTTATCCTCCCCCGCCCCTTCCTCTGTAACCCGTACAGGGTTTATGGTTCACATCTGTGTAAGATGAACTATGAACTTTCCGAGTCACACGCTGACTCCTTATATATAGAAGTAAGCTTTCTAGATGAGATCATTAGTTACTATCTACATTCTAGAGGAAAATATCTCTGCAAACAGTAAGGTGGTTCACCATGTTGATTGATATGCAAGGATACTCGAGTGATGAAATAGTATTCATATTCAAAGAGTTGAGTGTTTTACATTTCGAGCCCTTCGAGGAGATCAACTACAAGTTTCTTCCGGCGTTCAAGATTGATAACCTCTCGACTTCAAGCTTGAGAAACGTAAGTTATCTAACTCAATATTATCATGGGTTATCTTGGTACGGAGGGGAAGTACAGTACTCGAATCTTCGTCCTATTTTATTTTCTCATCTAGAGCGGTACACAAAGCCGGTGACAATCTACATTAAAGGTGCTGAGAAGATGAAATGGTTACAAAGTATCATTGCCGAAGATAAGTATAACTTTCGAGAGCTAGGTGAACTCGGTTGTCCTTCTCTGAGTAAACTTAAAAAACTGTACAAGGTGGACAAGTGTCCTACACATTCCGGTACTATCTACTACTGCGCTACGGAAAATGTACGAGTAATCAACGAATGGTTTAAGTCTGATCAAGCGAGACTTTTACGGTCGGACTAAGTGAGGGAGGGTACACGCAGTATAACTATTCATCTCAAAAAAACTTTTTTGTAAATTGACTATATGAACATGACAATTGTAGGTTGTCAACGTGAATATATTTTGAAAGATCATGACAATTGTATAACTTTTTGATAGGTTGCCAACGTGAATATATTTTTGAAAGATCGACAAAGCTTATGATTTATAACAGTATTTAACTTTTTAGGCTGTCAACATTGGTCAGAACATTTTAGCCGGCTTGGTTAATTTGAAAGAGCTAATCTGTTTTATTGAGGAAACACCTTACTGTTTGCTGAGATATTTTCCTGAACCAAGTGATGTACAATGTTTTTAAAAGAGCTAATTTGTATTCCAGGAAATGATTTAATAATTATAACTTGTTCCGTGTTAGGTTAGCTAAAGTTTTGATAAAGCTTGTGATCACGTCAATTGTAGGTTGTCAACGTGAATATATTATAAAGTTTTCTAAAAAAAGACGATGGTTTAATCCGTTTAGAAAGTACTCCTTCAATCCTTAAAAATGCAATGTATTATCTTACTCTATGACGGAGAGACTATAATCATTGTATACATCGAATGAAAGACTTTGTACTGAATATTTTGTATGTATCTTTGTAATCGGAAAGACTCAATTTGTAGGTTTTTTTCTGATAGTTATAACAGTATTTAACTTTTTAGGCTGTCAACATTGGTCGGAACATTTTAGCCGGCTTGGTCAATTTGAAAGAGCTAATCTGAAGCAAGTGATGTGCAATGTTTTTTTAAAAAAGGGCTAATTTGTATTCCAGGAAATGATTTAATAATCTTTATACCATTGTAAGCAAGTGATGTACAATTAAAAAATCTCTTAAATTTTTGTCCTCAGCATTTCAATGTATTGCAAATCTAACGCTTAATTGAATTGATCTTTTCAAATAGCACTTATTTTTTGATAGGTTGGAAAGGTGATGAAGATTTCCAGCGTTATAAACTCAAACATAAGGGGTGAGGGGTTTTTTTGAAAAAAAGATCGATTCAATTAAGTCGTTAATCCGTTTAGAAAGTACACCTTCAATCCTTAAAAATGTAATGTATTATCTTACTCTATGACGGAGAGACTATAATCATTGTATACATCGAATGAAAGACTTTGTACTGAATATTTGTATGTATCTTTGTAATCGGAAAGACTCAATTTGTAGGTTTTTTCTGATAGTTATAACAGTATTTAACTTTTAGGCTGTCAACATTGGTCAGAACATTTTAGCCGGCTTGGTCAATTTGAAAGAGCAAATCTGAAGCAAGTGATGTACAATGTTTTTAAAAAGAGCTAATTTGTATTCCAGGAAATGATTTAATAATCTTTATACCATTGTAAGCAAGTGATGTACAATTAAAAAATCTCTTAAATTTTTGACCTCAGCATTTCAATGTATTGCAAATCTAACGCTTAATTGAATTGATCTTTTCAAATAGCACATATTTTTTTGATAGGTTGGAAAGTTGATGAAGATTTCCAGCGTTATAAACTCAAACATAAGGGGTGGAGGGTTTTTTTGAAAAAAAAGATCGATTCAATTAAGTCGTTTAGGGGTATAATCCATTATTCGGTCCAGCTCACGAGTTGACCGTCCGAGTCCCCTCCTCTCATCCCGACCCTTCCCTGGCCCATCACTTGAAAAAAAAACTGTTCGAGCGAGAGTAAGCTATACCAGAACCTCTCCCCCTTCCTCAGAGAGAGAAAAAAAGTGAAAGTGTTTAAACCATTTGTGACGCGTGCCTGCTTTGCTGACCACATGGTTTAAGGAGGCTACTCTCACAGTAAACTAGACTAACAGTAACGGGGTTCGAATCTGCCTCAAACGTATTTACAGCTCTGGATAATTCAACGATGAGAGAAAAAAACCTTTCGCTCGGGTTTTATTTTCCAATCCTAATTTTTTTAAATTTTATTACATCATCATGGTTTAAGGAGGCTACTCTCACAGTAAACTAGACTAACGATACCAATGTTCGAATCTGACTCAGACGTATTTACAGCTCTGGATAATTTAACGATGAGAGAAAAAATACTTTCGGCAGTAAACTAGACTAACAGTAACAAGGTTCGAATCTGACTCAAACGTATTTACAGCTCTGGTAGATCATCAGTACCTGGTATATTAGATCAGTTGTCTGGTATAGTAGATCATCAGTTGTCTAGTATAGTAGATCAGGCGTCTGGTGCGGTAGATCAGGTGTCTGGTATAGTAGATCATTAGTATCTGTTATAGTAGATCAGGTGTCCGGTATAGTAGATCGTCAGTTGTCTGGTATAGTAGATCAGTTGTCTGGTATAGTATATCAGATGTCTGGTATAGCAGATCATCAGCTGTCTGGTATAGTAGATCAGTTGTCAGATATAGTAGATCAGTTGTTTGGTTTAGTAGATCATCAGGTGTCTGGTATAGTAGATCATCAGTACCTGGTATAGTAGATCAGTTGTCTGGTATAGTAGATCATCAGTATGTGTTATAGTAGATCAGGTGTCTGGTATAGTAGATCATCAGTTGTCTGGTATAGTAGATCAGTTGTCTGGTATAGTATATCAGATGTATGGTATAGCAGATCATCAGCTGTCTGGTAGAATAGATCAGTTGTCAGATATAGTAGATTAGTTGTTTGGTATAGTAGATCATCAGGTGTCTGGTATAGTAGATCATCAGTACCTGGTATAGTAGATCAGGTGTCTGGTATAGTAGATCATCAGTATGTGTTATAGTAGATCAGGTGTCTGGTATAGTAGATCATCAGTTGTCTGGTATAGTAGATCAGTTGTCTGGTATAGTATATCAGATGTATGGTATAGCAGATCATCAGCTGGCTGGTATAGTAGATCAGTTGTCTAGTATATTAGATCAGGTATCCGGTATAGTAGATCATCAGGTGTCTGGTATAGTAGATAATAAGTACCTGGTATAGTAGATCAGTTGTCTGGTATAGTAGATCATCAGTTGTCTAGTATAGTAGATCATCAGTATCTGTTATAGTAGATCAGGTGTCCGGTATAGTAGATCATCAGTTGTCTGTTATAGTAGATCAGGTGTCCGGTATAGTAGATCATCAGTTGTCTGGTATAGTAGATCAGTTGTCTGGTATAGTATATCAGATGTTTGGTATAGAGTATCATCAGCTGTCTGGTATAGTAGATCAGTTGTCAGATATAGTATATCAGTTGTTTGGTTTAGTAGATCATCAGGTGTCTGGTATAGTAGATCATCAGTACCTGGTATAGTAGATCAGTTGTCTGGTATAGTAGATCATCAGTATGTGTTATAGTAGATCAGGTGTCTGGTATAGTAGATCATCAGTTGTCTGGTATAGTAGATCAGTTGTCTGGTATAGTATATCAGATGTCTGGTATAGCAGATCATCAGCTGTCTGGTATAGTAGGTCAGTTGCAAGATATAGTAGATCGCTTGTTTGGTATAGTAGATCATCAGGTGTCTGGTATAGTAGATCATCAGTACCTGGTATAGTAGAGCAGTTGTCTGGTATAGTAGATCATCAGTTGTCTAGTATAGTAGATCAGGCGTCTGGTGCTGTAGATCAGGTGTCTGGTATAGTAGATCATCAGTTACCTGGTATAGTAGATCAGTTGTCTGGTATAGCAGATCATCAGTTGACTGGTATAGTATATCAGGTGTCTGGTATAGCGGATCATCAGCTGTCTGGTATAGTAGATCAGTTGTCAGATATAGTAGATCAGTTGTTTGGTATAGTAGATCATCAGATGTATGGTATAGTAGATCATTAGTACCTGGTTTAGTAGATCAGCAGTTGTCAGATATAGTAGATCAGTTGTTTGGTATAGTAGATCATCAGGTGTCTGGTATAGTAGATCATCAGTACCTGGTATAGTAGATCAGTTGTCTGGTATAGTAGATCGTCAGTTGTCTAGTATAGTAGATTAGACGTCTGGTGCGGTAGATCAGGTGTCTGGTATAGTAGATCATCAGTATCTGTTATAGTAGATCAGGTGTCTGGTATAGTAGATCAACAGTTGCCTAGTATAGTAGATCAGTTGTCTTGTATAGTATATCAGATGTCTGGTATAGCAGATCATCAATTGACTGGTATAGTAGATCAGTTGACTGCTATAGTAGATCATCAGTTGCCTGGTATAGTAGATCATCAGTACCTGGTATAGTAGATAAGTTGTCTGGTATAGTAGATCGTCAGTTGTCTAGTATAGTAGATTAGACGTCTGGTGCAGTAGATCAGGTGTCTGGTATAGTAGATCATCAGTATCTGTTATAGTAGATCAGGTGTCTGGTATAGTAGATCAACAGTTGCCTAGTATAGTAGATCAGTTGTCTGGTATAGTATATCAGATGTCTGGTATAGCAGATCATCAATTGACTGGTATAGTATATATCAGTTGACTGGTATAGTAGATCATCAGTTTCCTGGTATAGTAGATCAGTTGTCTGGTATAGTATATCAGATGTTTAGAATAGCAGATCATCAGTTGACTGGTATAGTGGATCAGTTGACTGGTATAGTATATCAGATGTCTGGTATATCGGATCATCAGCTGTCTGGTATAGTAGATCAGTTGTAAGATATAGTAGATCAGTTGTTTGGTATAGTAGATCATCAGGTGTCTGGTATAGTAGATCACCAGTACCTGGTTTAGTAGATCAGCAGTTGTCAGATATAGTAGATCAGTTGTTTGGTATAGTAGATCATCAGGTGTCTGGTATAGTAGATCATCAGTACCTGGTATAGTAGATCAGTTGTCTGGTATAGTAGATCGTCAGTTGTCTAGTATAGTAGATCAGACGTCTGGTGCGGTAGATCAGGTGTCTGGTATAGTAGATCATCAGTATCTGTTATAGTAGATCAGGTGTCTGGTATAGTAGATCATCAGTTGTCTGGTATAGTAGATCAGTTGTCTGGTATAGTATATCAGATGTCTGGTTTAGCAGATCATCAGCTGTCTGGTATAGTAGATCAGTTATCAGATATAGTAGATCAGTTGTTTGGTATAGTAGGAAATCAGACCGGTGTCAGACTTTATGAGTTGTGGCTTGATCCTCATGTTCTGGACCTCATTCCTCATCCCTCGTTTCCTACCGGGTGCGCGTTTAACTTCCTTTGGTCGTGGGAAGAGTCCACCTCTCCCGTTCCCTACACGCCAACTTCAGCTGCGTACGAGAGCAGGAATTGGGATTGCTGACCACATGGTTTAAGGAGGCTACTCTCACAGTAAACTAGACTAACAGTAACGGGGTTCGAATCCGACTCAAACGTATTTACAGCTCTGGATAATTCAACAATGAGAGAAAAAACCTTTCGCTCGGGTTTTATTTTCCAATCCCTATTTTTTTTAAATTTTATTACATCATCATGGTTTAAGGAGGCTACTCTCACAGTAAACTAGACTAACGATAACAGGGTTCGAATCTGTCTCAGACGTATTTACAGCTCTGGATAATTTAACGATGAGAGAGAAAAAAACTTTCGCTCGGTAAAAAAGTTTTCCAATCCCGTTTTTTTATTACATCATCATTTATGTATGAGGAGAGTGTACCCATATCACTCCTGGGGATGCTATGTACCATCATGCGTACCCGCGACTTTATGATTTAAGGTGGTCCCAGGGAATGCTATGTACCGTCATTTGTACATGAAAATACATCTCACGCTATTCGCAACGTTTAGCCGAACAGGGGGGGGAACAAACACTTCATCTTCCGATATGTACCGTGGGAACCCTCAGTTGCTTGGAGGGAGGATGAAAAAACGCATCTTCTTCCAATATGTTGAGAGCATGTAAAATCATCCTGAAAGTACCCTCATTTGCTTGGAGGGAGGATGGAAAAAACAAGCACATCATCGAACTCGCATTTGGAGAGTGAAAAACCGACCCTCAGTTCACCCTGCCAAGATTCGATCCTCAATCTCATCGTGGGGATGGGAACCTACATTTGCTTGGAGAGAGAGCGGAAAACCATGCTAAAATTCGAACCATGATCTTCCCCACGGGAACCCACATTTGGGGAGTGGAAAACCAACCCTCAGTTCACCCTGCCAAGATTCGAACCTCGGTATCCGAATGTAGCGTGAGTAAAATCGTTCTTCCTGGAAGGAGGACCTGCATTTGCTTGGAGAGAGGATGGAAAAAACAAACACATCATCATTTGCTTCATCATCGAGCCTGCATTTGGAGAGTGGAACCCCTCAGTTCACCCGACCCCATACTGGACGAATACAACCGTACAGTACACTCGACCATAAAGATGAGACCTATAGACGTCAAGGACGATAGACTTTTACATACCGTCTATAAACGTTTCAAGATGTTAGATTCCACGCCGAACATTTTTAAAGTAGGTGATATAGTTCGTATCAGCAAGTATAAGGACGTTTTCGAAAAGGGTTATACCGTGAACTGGTCGACCGAACTGTTTAAAATACGTAACGTCGTCGAGACTAATCCCAGGACCTTCCTACTCGAAGATATGAAAGGTAATCCTATCACGGGAGGTTTCTACGGTAAGGAGCTTAGAAAGACTTCGTATCCGGATGTTTACCTCGTAGAGAAGATAATCAGACGTTCTGGAAATAGAGTATACGTCAAATGTTTAGGGTTCGACTCGTCTCACAATTCGTGGATCGAGGCGAAGGATATAGTGTAGAAGGAAGGGAGGGCGCGTTCCCCCTCCTCCATCCCGAGCGTATAAAGCGGACGCGAGGCGGGGAGACGTATCTCATTCAACATGTTTAGGCAGTTGGGTTACCGTCTGGAGGACATGGGCGATATTAAGATTTCGAACGGCGGTTTAGAATACCATATCGCGCGGACCGACAAAGGTTACAGCGAGTGCTGCGATTCTTCCGTGCACTGGCTCGGATGCCATAATCCCGGAATGTGGGAATCGAGTCAGTCTGTCGAACGCTGTTCTAGCGCTTGCCCGGTCTACAATCTTAAGGAAGGAGACGACCCGCTAATTCTCCGGGAATCGAGTCGGTCCATCGAACGCGGTTCTACAGCTTTACCCGAGGACGAGTCGCAAATTCTCCAGGAATCGACTCTGTCCGGTGAACGTAGTTCTACAGCTTGGCCCGAGGAGGAGTCGCCGGAGGAGGAAAACGCTTTGTGCATCAAGTTGGACCGAATCGAGCGTGAGGAACTCGATCGGGTCAAGCACATCTCTGAACTTGAAAAGTTTTGTACGTACAACGTTCGCCGCCTAGAAGGAGACGAAGAGATCAGTGAGGATGAGGACGAACCGAACATCATAACGCTAGACTATGTGGGCAAAGTGCATCTACCGGGTAAAAACTTTGGTGAGCGCTACAGGAGCCGCTTTAACGCTTCACAGAGAGGACTGTTATATCTGGGTGAAGGCGAGTACGAACTGTTCAAGTGGTGAAGTGTTCTAACATGTTTAGACAAGACTTTAGAGAAAGATATTTTTTGTACGCATCAAGTGAAAGACTATGAGGGAGGTATGTATCATAATAATCTGGGTGAAGGCGAGTACGAACTGTTCAAGTGGTGAAGTGTTCTAACATGTTTAGACAAGACTTTAGAGAAAGATATTTTTTGTACGCATCAAGTGAAAGACTATGAGGGAAAGAGAATTTATATGTATGTATCATCATAATCTTAAGAATATACTCGCTAAATAAAAAAGTTGTACTATTTATTTAAGTCCTTGATCGTAGAAATAAAAGCTAAGGTCTTTTATAATAAGGGGGTATGTATGTTTCATTCGGAGCAAGAAAATATCATTTTAGATATGTATTTTTTCCAGCCTATTCGAGGGAAGGAGGGCTATACCAAAAAAACCCGTCATCTCCTACTCTGAGAGAGAGGAGGAGAGGGACAGATAGAGAGATAGAAAGAGGGGAGAAGAGAAGGAGAGAGAGAGACAGAGAGATAGAAAAGATCATTTTAGATATGTATTTTTCCAGCCTAGTCTTAAAAAAACTGTTCGAGGGAAGGAGGGCTATACCCGCCACCTCCTACTCTGAGAGATAGAGAGAGAGAGAGAGAGACAGAGAGAGAGACAGAGAGATAGAAAATATCATTTTAGATATGTATTTTTCCAGCCTAGTCTTAAAAAAAACTGTTCGAGGGAAGGAGGGCTATACCAAAAAAAACCCCGCCACCTCCTACTCTGAGAGAGAGAGAGAGAGAGAGAGAGAGGAGGAGGAGAGGAGAGACAGAGAGATAGAAAGAGGGAAGGTGAGGAAGACGGATAGATAGAAAGAGGGGAGGAGAGAAAGAGGAGAGAAAGAGAGAGACATTTCTCCCTCACCTCTACGCACCCGCGAATCCACGTCGCGGGAGGGGGGGGATCCATGGAACACGCGAGACAACGGCGCGGGAGGGAAAGGGGTGAGGGGAGCTATGACGTCACTTCCGTCCTGAAAGTTGATATTCTGTCTTACTTATATTGTCAAAATCTTTTATTTAAACGGCATAATAGTTTATAGAAGTTTAATAATAACTGATACGGAGCGGTACTTTGATATGTAGAGACTCCATCCCGAATTCTGAGAGTTGCCCAAGGGTGTTTTATGGTACCCACTATTTCCTGACCCTTCACATACCCATTTACTAATATTAAAAATACAAAAAACTTAAGACCTGACTTTTGGGTTCTCGGCCTCGGATGCCGTAGTCCGGCATCCGAGGCCGAGAACCCAAAAGTCAGGTCTTAAGTTTTTAACCCTCACATACTAAAGTCCGTTATTCGAGCTAGCTCAGGAAAATAGCACACGTTATAAACACCTTGTGAAATTTTTTATTGACTTATCAGCATACGTGTGAAATGCTCTCCCTGTTGACCGAACATGCGTCCTCAAGCCACTGACAGCTGACAAGTCCGTTTGACCCGGTGCGAACTACAACACTATCATCTGAGCGGCTCCTCAACCAATGGTGTACGCATGCGCAGTCACTGACCAGTTCCTTGGTCATCCTTCTCGAAGGTTCAACCGCTTTCAAAGCTTTTCCCCTCCACTAATACATTCCTTATATCTTGGGCCGAATCTCGACCTATATATATTTGGGCTACCCTAGCTATTTAAAATAGATATACTATTATTCCCTTCACGATGAGCGTCGAGATTCCATTGCTGCCCAGCTGATCTGCAACCTTGAAAATGGTGAACCCTACAATCACCCCTGCTCGCCGCAGATGTTTCATTTAACTTATGTTAATATTTAATCGACTATTTACTTTTTATTATTAGTTGGCTTTGTTTGGAAATATAGTAGGCCTACTCATCTCTTGATATATCACGATGTTTTGGTTAAATTGTAGTTCGGTTATAATCCCACATGGGATTGTAAAGTAATAGTTTGTAATGTTATTTCACTTAAAGTAAACATGTCAGTCAGTTACAATCAAGTTAGTGTAGGCAAGACGTCCTTCTGACTCGTGTGAGCTAGCGGAGCAGTAAGACCCTCCAAACAGTTAGGCTAATTTTATAATGGTCAAGTATTAATATTACCAAATGGGATGTCAGAGGATTCCTAGCATAATTAATTGGCCTAGTTATGTCTCAGGATTGTTACAAGCAACATTTATTCAGCCTTACGAGGTACGTAACTCGTGGGGACTAGACTAGGAGAGGTAGTTCGCCCCCTTTAGATGCTATTAGGACTTACATTCCATGTGGCAGATATTAACTCACGGTAAAATCATGTTCTACAGTTGATAGTTCGTAATGGGTTATTTATTATATGTGTATCGAGGGTGAGGATTTATATATTATGGGACTGACTCCCTTCCTCCCTTCCCTTCTGCATCTGTGCTCTGGTTCTGGAGCAAAGGTCTTCATCTAGCTGGTGCCATCTGTTGAGAAAGAGATTACCGGACGCTTCGCCTCAACCCCTCTCAACGAAGTGGAAGTTCTTACTCATTGTTTCTATGTCCGTATGACATAGCATTGAATGTCAGAGTTTCTGACTTATTTTTCTATGCCCATATGGCATAGATTTGTGTGTTAGAATCAGTGATATATTTTACCATGTTCATATGACTTAGTTTTGAATGCCAGAGTTTCTGACTTGTTTTTCTATGCCCATAAGGCATAATTGTAAATGATGGGCTGTATGCTCTATTTATCTAGGTCCACTAGATATGGCGTTGTATGTCAGTGTTTCTGACTATTTTACATGTCCATGAGACATCGTGTTAAAAACTAGGAAAATGTCTTGACACCCTAAACTGTAAGGCAATGCTTAGGATCACCTAATGGTGGAAATCAGGGTATCTAGCGCTTTGTTCAGTGACCTAATTAGGCCTGTGGCTGATACCAGTCCTAATATTTCTTGTAGTGTACCAGTTTACGATGCGCAATCTGTGAGAGCGCTACTAGATCTACTACTACTAGCCCACGGGGTATAGTGTATAGTCTCCGGCCCCCTCTGTATTAGTTAATGCATATATTGTTTGTATTAGTTATTGTGTGCCCAAGATTGAGTTGAAGTATAAACATACTATTGAATGTCCAGCCAGTA
Organism: Timema cristinae; assembly: GCA_039000515.1. Taxonomy (NCBI): domain Eukaryota; kingdom Metazoa; phylum Arthropoda; class Insecta; order Phasmatodea; family Timematidae; genus Timema; species Timema cristinae. The sequence goes on along the minus strand of JBCFYV010001530.1, from coordinate 3,963 downwards.
CTAACTAAGAATAGACCGGCCATTGTATCTAAGTAGCCTAGATTCATGTTAGCTCACCATTTACTATTTGTAAAATGATAGTTTCTCTTCTAGGAGATTAATCTTTGTGTTTCGTTACTCACTATGTAGTTAACTTATACTAGTTAGCTCATTTAACTACTTACGTGGTAAATATTTAAACCAGGATTTTATAGAAGTTAATATCGTTAGCTATTATTCAACTATAATTTATGTATATGCCTTTCAGGTCTAAGTCTAGTAGTCACTAGGCTGGATAGTTTTATTGTTGCTTAACCTTAAATTAATATTGTCTTCCTAATTATATTGCTTTTTTTTAGGCAGACACGCCCTCGTAGCTGAATATGTTAATTCTACTTAAAAGAGTTACAATCGTAATATAGACTTTACCGTACTTGTGTTGTTTGAAAGTATAACCTAGGCGTTTACTTCAATCGCTCCCTTTTGGGATAACTAAGTCTATTGCAACTGATCTATTTTCCTTAATTAACAAAGGACAGTCAAGTGTAAGATCGATTTAAGCCATATATAGTATTATCAGCTTGTTTAAATTTAATTAAACTGATTTGTTTTACATGTATATCTCTCTTATGTTTGATCCTTCCCAAACCTTCATTTAATAAAGTTGTATACGTATCCGTAACTTATTCTATAAGAAAGGGGAAGTTACGGTACAGTAATTTGACTAGGATACAAATTGTTTGAGAGTAAATGTCAAAAATGAATATCTGATTAAATAATTATTTAAATTGCTTGGAATTATATATTTCACTAGTCAACCCTTCTCTATAGAAAAGGCGTTGTTAGACAAAGAATAGATAAGTAGATCACCAGGGATCTTTATTTGGCTCACACCCACATGAATAAAACCCAACTACCCAAACCTAGCAGTGGTAACTTTCAGTAAACTAAAATATTCAACTATTCAAGTTAAGGGAGTTAGGGTTTGCTTAATGTAAATGCATAACAAATGAAATGAAATTGACTATGGCCTGAAGGTCGTTTTATTATCAGAGATAATGATCAAAAGGTTAACTATATTAATTTTATTGATTGAGGACAATGCGCTATAGCAAATAATCCAACAATATTGATCGGAAGCGAATAAATGTACTTAAATAAAAAAATAAAAAAATAAAAAGTTTACAGAGTACTAAATGCATTTATTTAGATTTAAGAAAATTCATAATAGGTTAACAGAACCAATTCAAAAGTAAATAAAATTAATTATTACGACAGTAATCAAAACGAAATGAAAGCTTGAACACACCCTATCGTCATATCAACATGGCTAAGCCATTCAAAAGATACCTATAAATATCTGATATTAAGATAGTTAGAAAGTCTATTCATATCATATCTCATAACTTCTACATATCAAATAATACATTTCTGCTCATAACCATACCCCTGGTTACAATATTTACAAATAAAGTAATTATTTTCACCCAAAAACCCGTGAGGCAGGGGTAGCCCGCACACCAAAAGCTTAATATATTTCTAACTTATTTACAAAATCCATAGTAAAATTTTAACTTATTAAAATAATTTACCGAATTTCCCACTCGCGTATATATTGAAAATATGATACCAAACCATATTAGTTTCATCTAGACACACTACAACTGTAAGAATATAGCCAATCAAAATATAGCGGAAGATAGCGCACTAAGATTAAATTACTTAATTTGATTTGCGAATAATAAATCTTAACAGCACTAAAAGGCATAATACCATAACATGCCCGTAGCCAAAACAAATCTAATTATCAGTAAAATTAATAAATAAATATGCCCAAGCATTATCAAATCGAATCCCTACAAAATTCAGAAAGAGTTTAGTCGTTCCTCAGTTTTCCAATAAAAAAATTATAAAAAAAACTTTCCAAAATAATTCACACTTACATGTTGTAAGTTCCTAAATCCTAATTGCATCAAAGAGTGATCGGTCCGATCTGGGTATCAGCCTAATTGAGAACATTGGGGGGAATTGGTAGGGATATATTCCAGACCGATGAAGTCATCTTTGCTAGTCAGGAAACGGCTCACGCATCGACGCCTGCGCACAACATCGAGATGAAGATAAGAGGGGGTAGGGAGACACACGTGATAGCACTTTTCACTGTTTCCCCCAAGTTATAGCGCCTGCGCAGCGTCCTCATCTCGGGGAATAGCGAACGTGATCACACGGAATTCCGAGTCTTCTTTCCAGTATTCTCGCCAACTTGAAGGATGAACAGTGTTCGGCGTTGACTTGCGTCGCTGGTTTCCCGGTAAAATGGGGTAAGTATACACACATTTTTCATGTGGCGGAGGTTGGTGGCGAAGATAGTTTGTAACCATGGTACACTAGGATCTACATTATTTGCGCTTGCTTGGCAGATATTTGTTTTAATATCGAATGTAGTCATTTCCATTACCCTATTCGTACATGTGTAAAATAATAGTAACCTTTCCAAAGGTTTTTCATATGGCGTTTAGTAATAAATATCTAAAATAACACACAATAACATATATATTTTTAATCATTGAAAATATTTAGAATTTACATACAAAAAATATTGAAACGTAATCTTTTAAGACTAGATTATCTGAAAAAGCCATTATTCGAAATAGTAGATGTTATCCAATCGTTTGAAGTAGACTATCAATCACATCAATTCTGAAAATGAATTAAAGATGGTTATTTTTAAAAAAGCTTACCAAATAAATGAATAACTGTCATACCAATTTTAATCGATACATCTATAGGTTAAGCACATTTTCAATTATTAAAAAACTTTAGAATTTGATTAGTTTCATGCTAGTTAATAAGTTTGTTTAAAACTCTATATTTATTTTATCTATACTTATAAAATAACATGTCCTGATTGACTGACTGACTGACTGACTGACTGATTCATCATCGCCGAGCGCAAACTATCAAGGCTACAAGCATGAAATTCGGACTGTATATTCATTTTGTTATGTAGGCACCCACTAAGAAAGGATTTTAGAAAATTCCACCCCAAAGGGTCAAAATAGGGGATGATAATATGTATGATAATATGTATGAAAGTCCGTCATTTTGAAAGTTACATAAACAAAATTTTGTATTTCGGTTATTGACGTAAAACAAATAAATACGTGTTTCAGGAATTTTGGAAATTTTATTTAATAAGGGATGAAAAAGGGGGTGAAAATTTGTATCGGACTTGCATTATTTTTGATCTGAGGTCAAGTTATGGTCATTAACGTAACGTAATATTTTAAATTAATCTGTAAATACATATGTATATTTTCGTATTTGTATATAATCAACTTCCACGCGAGCAAAGCCGCGGGCAACAACTATCTAGTATTGTATAAAAGATTATGAACTATAAATATATATATATATTTATATATATATATATAATATTTATATATATAATATATATGTATATATATATATAAAATAGCATAATTATAATATATTATATTTTAAGAACATAGTTATTTTAATGCTTATTCAGGCAGGAGGTTAACCCACGCTTGTACACTTCCTTGGAAGTCAAGAGTATTGGGTTGCCATCCTGCTGAGAACAGCATATATCTCATATAGCCTGTATCCTGTGGACGAGCGAGCACGGTGCGACCGATGGACCTTCCTGGCTGGTGGAATATCTAGATCAGCAAGTTTGTGTGTGAGAATAACACATGATTGTTGAATGTTGGAAGCCATGCTGAGTACATATGTGGTGGTAGCTAGCACGTCTGACGAAATGACGATATAAAATGTGATCTGGTGGTTCACCCCGCCAGAGGGTCGATCGCGAGTGATCCGGTGACTCATGTAGTAGTTTAGCATCTGACTATATTAATAAATGTATCTTATTGTCCATCCCAACCCTATAGCTCGGGGGCCATCCTAACCATGTAAGTCCCTACGGTCCTCTGGTAGTGCTGTAGTAGGGTTGGCTACCGG
>JBCFYV010001529.1:0-48573 GCA_039000515.1 Timema cristinae | reverse complement strand
GTAGAAAGGGCCCGTGGTTTTTAAAAAAAAAATTTATAATTTATAAAATGTTGGTCACAAAAAAATTTGTATTTTTCAAAAAAGGGTTTTTAAAAATTTATAATTGGGCTATATCGGGAAAGGATACTCCATGTTTGCACTTTTATTGTCAATAGTTTATTAAACTTCATAAAACCAGGGCCCCATCAAATTTACGAACCCCCGTTTCATTTGGCCTTTGGAATTTTTTTTTGGTAATGGAATTTTTAAGGGGTTTTTTTCAGACTAGGGGGCCACTTTTTTTAAAGTTTGGTTTTAAGAGAGCCCGATACCTTCAGCTCATTTTAGACCCGCGATCCCAACTAAACAAAAAAGCCGGGTAAGAAAAACAGGTGTGGTTACTCAAGTGTTCTACAAATTTCGAAAAGAAAATACTATAATGTTAATCTTGAATTTTAAAATTTAGAAGAAAATTAAATTAAAAAAAAAACTTTTGGGTGCCCCCGATAATAAATTAAAGGGTTTTTTTTTAGAATGGCGGTTTTTTTTTAATTTTAAAAAATTAACTTAAAAAGAAGAATTTTATGTTTTTCATTATTCCGAAAGTCAAAACATTTTTAACAACATTAATTTTCCCAGTGGTGCCCAAACAATGCTGGACGGGGTTTCGAATCTCTTAAAATAAATTAAAATTTTTTTATCAAAGACGACAATATATTTTTCCCTTCACGTGCTACATGAAACAAGGATATTTTTAAAATAAGTTATCTCACGCGCGTGTTTGAAAGGGGCCTATGACTTTTTTCAAAAAATATTTTTTTAAAAAAAAAAAGGTTATTCGTTTACTAAAATAAGTTGCCTTTTTTTTGTTTTTAAATTTAAATACTTTAACAAAAATTAAAAAGTTTTAAACCGAAAGGTAAGAAAAACGAGTTTTCCCTTATGGGATTTTTTTTTTCCTTATTTTCCGTTGTTCTACACTTTTACTGAATGATTTCCCCCTTCGGGGGCCACAGGGCCAAAGGCGTACTCTCCAGTAGATTATGCTAATGGGGGAAATGGGTTCGAATTTGGTCGGTTTTTATGAAGGTTGGTTTTTTTAAAATTTTCCCCATATCTCTCTCTTTTTTCCACCCCTGCGGTTTATTTAAATCAAAATATGATTTCCTTATTCCCAAAACCCATTTATCTAATTTGTAAAAAGGAGTAAGCCAAAATTGGGTTTTTAAGATTTTATTTTTTTAAAAAATTAAAAAAAAAATTTTTTTTAGTGGGGGGGAATAAAAATTTTTAATTTTAAATAAAAAAAATATAAAAAATTTTTTGTTTTTATTTTTTTTTATTATTTATTATTTTTATTATTATTTTATTTTTATTATTATTTTTTTGCCCGCTTTACTACCGTTCGGGTTATACCCAACGTAAGGTATTGGGTAGGGTGTTGTAAATAAAATAAAGGGGGCCCCTACATTTTTTTAACCCCCTTGGAATCAAACCCCAAGGTGGAGGCCGGGCTTTACCCCATTAAAAAGGGAATTTTGGGAAAGGGGGTGGGGAAAGGGGTTTGGGGAAATCTTTTTTAAATCTGTGCCGGGCCGGGGGGTTTTGGAACCGGGCCGCCGCAAAAAAAGGCGGCCCCTTTTCAAAATTGAAACCGGTAACAAAAAAGGGATGTTTGGAGTTGTTTTGAAAAACCCAATTTTGGGAAAGAAAAAATTTTTTTAGTACCCCCAAGACTCAAACTAAAAAACCTCCCCCCCCCCAGAAAACAAGATTTACCCCCTAAATTTTAATTTTGGGTTTTAAGTCCGCTTATTTTTAAGATTTCCCATAGCAGGGCTGATCGGGGGTTTTTTGGGTTTTGGAATGAAGATATAAAATTAATTTAATTAATTAACGTAGTAAAAATTCCCCAAGCATAATAAAGTTTTTAATTTTTCGACTTAAATTCAAAAAGCAATCCAGTTTTTTTGGGTTAGCTTGAGGGCTTTGGGGTTTTACAATTATAAATTTTATTCAATAATATTTTTTAAAAACAATAAGGGGGGTGGGATCATCCTTAACTAGGAAATTTCATTTTAACACAAGGCACTGTAGGCCTACATTACGTTTAGGGACCACTTAAAACCCCAATTTAGAAAGGTTCCATTTTGGGAGATCATCAAATTATTATTTTAAATTTTTTATTATTATTTAGCAAGTGTCTTACTACCTTTTGGGGTTTTATCGATTTAAGTACAAATTTACGCTGATGGTTTTGGAAAAATTGGGGGAAGGTTGAATTAGAGGAAGTAAAAACCCGTTTTGCGTGGGGGAAAAGGAAAGGGTGGAAAAACCATTTAAGAAAAACCACTCCCAGTTCACCCGACCAAGATTCGAACCTCGATCTCCCCTCCTCGGTGGTCGAGCTCAACACGACTAGCGCGTTAGATAACTACGACACCGAGGCGGGTATCTATCTTAATAAATAAGAAGCAATAAGTCGCAAACATTTCGACATAATTTAGGACATTTACCTTGACTTATTTTATTGAAACAAAAATTTAGGAAGTATATCATTAAAAGTGATAATATTGAATTAAAAATTCCAATCAAGGAAGTTGATGTTCAAATTATATGATAACCATTATAATGGTTTAATTATCTTAATACTTTACTTACATAGTTTAAATTAAAATGTATATATTTCTTATTTATACAGCCCTATTATATAAGCTGAAACATATGGCAGCAAGCAAATTAAGGTGCTTACATTTCAGGGTAGATGAATTGTACAAACTTCCACTCCTTCCACGGACTATTGAAGAACTGGACAAGGTCTGCTTGTATAGTGGGTACTGTTAGTAACAAATACCTGACGTTTATGTTATATAGTAGGATACTGTTGAACAATACCTGACGTTTATGCTTGTATAGTAGGATACTGTTTAGAAAAATACTGACGTTTATGCTTGTGTCAGTAGGATACTGTTAGAACAATACCTGACGTTTATGCTTGTGTAGTAGGATTCTGTTAGAACAATACCTGACGTTTATGCTTGTATGTAGGATACTTTTTAGAAAAATACCTGACGTTTATGCTGTATATAGTAGGATACTGTTAGAAACAATACCTGACGTTTATGCTTGTATAGTAGGATTCTGTTAGAACAATACCTGACCGTTTATGGTTCAGTAGTTCTGTTAGAACAATACCTGACGTTTATGCTTGTGTAGTAGGATACTGTTAGAACAATACCTGACGTTTATTGCTTTGTATAGTAGGATTCTGTTAGAACAATACCTGACGTTTAAAAAAGTTAACTTCTTTCATATACTTATATGTGTGGTCATGTAATCCACAGCTGTAACATTTAATAAATGAATCTTATAAGTATCTTAAAAATTATAATATTTTTAAAATGATACAAAAGTCGACCGCTAAGAATATGTTAATATTTTCGAAACCTTTTTACTTTCTCCTCTAAGAAATATCTCCAATCTCTTCTCTTTAGATTCGGTTGGTAAAAGTCTTAAAGTTGAAAGTAAAGAAACAAAAATATAGAAAGGGATAAGTGGGGGCCCAGGCCTCCCTGGAATTTAATGAACCACCCTCTCTCCAGCAAAGGGATACATCTATACGTACACAAACTTTTAATTGGCTAAAGGTAAAATCACTAAAATCTAAGTTATTCCCTTAATAATATAGGACACCTTTGAAATATTTCAAAATCTATTATTCATAATTTATCAAAACATTGCCTAATTATAGGTATTACTAATGACCACTATTGTCCATCTATCGTGTCCCTCCTTGGGCAGGGAGGGGAGAGGAGGGCTAACGTAAATATATATGGCTTGGGTCCAAGTCCAGGCATAGAAAGGTTGTGGCTCTGATGTCACGTTTTCTAGAGGAAGCTTTCAGGAAATTGAATACAAGTCATAGGATAGGTTTTGTTTTACCCGGTCCTTGAGCTAGATATATGTGAAATGAACCATTCCCCACCATAGTACAGCTTGTTCAAATCCCAAAATCTTCAAGTAAATAATAAAATCTTTATGGAATTATACATAACTTAACTCCATGGCGTGAGCCCACAAGGGAGTTAACCAACCGACGGCCACCGCTATTAACGATAAGAGTGTAAAAACTAATAATTTATTGGAGTAGGTTTCCCCCTTAATTTTCTTACGAATGAACATAATCTGACAATGAAAAAAAATTATGGGTCCAAATTTCCCGTATTTTATAGTAAGTCACTTACTGTTAATTTTATACGTAGAAATATTGTACCTATAAAATAACCTAATAAAGTAACCACCTGGGACGGGGTTTCTAACACGCTGTTTCGGTTGAGTAGACTGATAAACGGGGAAAAGAGGTCTACTATCACTCGGGGGAATGGGTGTTTTTTCTAAATGTTTTCCACCTCCCCCCACGCAAATGGGGTTTACTTTCCCCTATATTCAAACCCTTTTTAATTTTTACCCCTTCTAATTATATTAAGGTATAACCAAACGGTTATAAACCCGGTGCTAAGTATCAGTATAAAAATTTTTACCCTATCTCGATACAGAGGTTACCCGATAGCTAAAAGATTGTTATTTATTGAAACTTTTTGGGGAAATGACCCAAAGCAAGTCTTTTGGGAAATTTTTATTGAAATAATCTAAGAAAATAATAGTTATTTCCGAATGTGTTGACATTATTTAATCAGCTAATGTTTGCTATAGATAACCTTCTGCTAGCTCTCACTTATCACCTCTCCTACCGTAGATAGGTTATAGGGATGCTATCAATGTTGAGGGTGAGAACATGTGTTTGTACATTTCTAAAAGGTGTTAGAAATGCCCATTCGTAAGAAAATCAAACTATACAAATATTTTGTATGTTTAAACTTTAAACTACATGAGTTTAAGTCGTTTTAGTTTCACTAAATTTTCCAAGTCATCGTATTCAGGCGAGTAATTGCCTTGTCAACGATACCATCCATACATTTACCGATTAACGTAAATTTTAAGCTTTACTATAATATAGTAATGAAAATAAATTAAAATTTATATTTGGTATTTTTTGACATTTGTAGATGAATTTAAGACTAAATTTCTCTCAAAATCCTTCTGTAAAAATACTTTGTGATTTATACCTTCTGAATTGTATACGAGTACATATTTAGAAACAAACAATTTTAACAAAGAATTATTTCTATTTCTATTTGTATTTTCCACCTTGTACCAACAATTTATCGTCTCCGCTATGTTCACTTATGCTAAATGGTTTAATTTAATTTCTGGTTTAATTGCTAGTACATTGCAATTTATATATATTAAAAAATACCATTACAGTCAAAAACAATATGAGGAACTTTGCACATACACATAAACCAGTGAAAGTAAATTATCATACTTTCCATTGAGAGGAATTATAAAATTGCATTCTAAATAATCTTCAAATAAAAGTTTCTCCAATAATGTATGCCCTGAAGCATGCAATATTAAAACACCATCGATATTTTTCTCTAATTAATAACTACTCTACTAATTCACTTTTACAAATGAAAATTGGTTTTGCCTGTTGGCAATCAGGGGTTGAGTTCAAATTATAATTGTTTATTTATTAATATTCAGTAAAGTACATAAATAAAATAAACTTTAAAGATGAAAAATTTAAAAACCTTTGGGTGGTATAAAAAATTCAACAATGGTTTTTTTATTAATTCCAATTTAAAAATAAAACACACTTTTGCTATTTTTTTTAAATTTAAATTTCTCCGTGAAACAAAAAGTAATGTAAAAAAATTTATGTAAACCCTTTTTTGAAAAATTTAAAAAAATTTACTTTTAAATTTTGATTTTTATAAAAATAAAATTTTAATAAAAAAATTTGTTATTTTTTGTTTGCCTTACCGAAATTTTTTGTTTTTAAAAATTTTCCCATAACTATTTTAAAGTATTTATATAGTAGGTTTAAAATATTCATGGTAATAATTTGTTTATTTATGTTAACAAAAATTTATACATCTATTGATCTATAAAATTTATTCCCATTGTCCAACTTTAAAAATACATTTTCATTTATGTTAAATGGTTTAATTTAATTTTGGTTTATTGTAGTATTCGAAATTTTTTTATATTTTTAAAATACCATTACTAGTCAAAAAAAATATAATATTTCCTTATACAAAACCAGTAATTAAAATTACCCCATTTATAGAATTATAAAATTGCATTCTAAGGAGCTTCAATAAAGTTTTCAATACCACTGCCTTAAGATTGGACATTAAAATACCATCGCAGTTCTCTAATATTCGAACTGTTCCACTTGAGAATGAAAATTGGCTTGCCTTTGGCACTCAGGGTTGGGTTCAACCCTAAGTTATATTATTCAGTTAGGTACCAATAAATTTAAGGCAAAATGAAATTGTGGTATAACTAAACCACAATTTTTTTTAAAAAATTCCAATTAAATAAAACACATTTTAGTTTCTTTAGGCTAATTTCTCCGGGAAAGAAAAGAAATGCAAAACTTTATATGCTACAACCTTTTATGCAAAGACTTTAGCAAAATGACTTAAGGCCTAATTTGATGTTTAGCAAAATTTTAGTAAAAAATTTTTGTTAATTTCTTTTGTTTTATACCATTTATTAGATTAAATTTTTCCCAAAACTATTATTAAAGTATTTTATATGCTAATAAATGGCGGTATGTTTGTTTATTAAATGTTAACCAAAAATATATTATCATTTTGCTACAAAAATATGCCTTGAGGTTAGCACCAAACTTTAATTAAACCTGTAAACTTTTTTTTTATTTTATTCTTCCTAGGTTTTTTTAATTTTTTGAAATTTTTTCAATGTTTGGGTTTAAAACATTAATTTAAATTCAGTTTTTTATTCTTCATTTATTGAAAATCAGCCACCCATAACAAAATTCGTGTACCGAACGGTTTAAGAATGATCCAGCAATATTAATATTTGTATTTTGTAAATAAGTTAAAAGTTTTGCCCTCCTTTTTTTAAAGCCCCACGGGTTAAGACATTAAAATTTTTTTTTTTTGATTTGAACGACGTTGTTCAACCCCTAATGAGTTTTACTTTAAATAATTTGAATTATTAGATTTAAAGGAATTGTAATTGGTGTTAGTTTTTTTTGAAATATAATTCTCCCCCTTAGCCTTTGGCTCGCACTTTAAGTGGAGATAATTATTTGATTTAGAATCATTACAGGTTACTCAAATTTCATGAAATACCTTTATAACCATTAAAATTTTTGGGTAAGTCTTTTTTCTTAGAATAATAACTTGGGTTTAATAAAGAGTATATTATATTATTATTTATTGATTTATTTTTCTGCAATCATATTTAAATAATATAAAAATAGTTAGGTTTAAAAATAATTTTTTTTTAGTGGATACGGATTAGGCAAAAATTTTTATTTATAGTAATAAATTTAGAAACGGTCTTACTAACGATTTGGGTTATCGCTTAATACTAATTCCGCTTTGGATTGGAGTTTGAAATACGATCTGATACCCACAATTTGCTTGACGGTAGGGGGAAAACCATTTGGATGCTTTACCCCAATTCACCCTATAAAATTTCAAACTCGATTTTATAATTTCAGCAGTCGATTTTAAATATAGCGTTTAGCCAATATTGCCCCCGGGGCTTTTTACAGTTAGAATGTAATGTAACAAAATGAACATACATTTTTATTAGTTTAATTATCTATACATTTAAATAACTTAGCAAAACTAACCAAACTAACAGTTCTGTTTAGAAATACAAATTTAATACTTTAGTAATTTTATTGGTTTTTAATATTTTTCCAAATCATAATTTCTTTTTTTTTTAATCATCAGTTTTAGAACTTTCCTTTGACATGTTTATTTGTCCAGTTTCGATACTTTACCAAAGTAAAATCCCGTTTTTTGAATCAACCCACTCTTGTTTTTTTTTTTTCAAATGTCTCAATTATTATTATTTTAAGTCAAATTCCCAAAATCCAATGTTCTTTTTTAACTACATTGCACAAATGTTTTTAACAATTATTTTGTCATTTTGGACCTTTATTCCCAACCTTTGAGAAATTAATATACAATAATTTGGTTTTGATTTGAAATGTATCCATTATTTGTAAAATTTTATTTATTTTAATTAAAAAGTTTTTTTTTTATCCACATTATATGTAAGAATAATGTTAAATTTTTAATATATTTATTATTATATGTAGAATTAATTTATTTTTCTACTATTAATTAAGATTTAAATTTTTAATGGATTTTATATATAAATCTTTATATTGATATTGTTGACCCCAGTTCACTACCTGACTCTAACATTGAGAAATTTATTTTAAAGTTAAATTAAAATGTTTAAGGGTCACTTTTTCTAAGGTATAGATTGGCCGAATTCATTCTCACTTTTATGGCCTTAAATTCTCTATCTTGAGAAAGTGTCTGAAAACCCAAAATATCCGTTGCATGCAATATTTTTTTAAGGTCTTTACTGAAATATTTTTAAAATATTTTTTAGACGTAAATTTACGTTTCCTCCGCCCCCCCTAATTGCTATTTGATACACTTAGTTTGAATTATGCAAAGTGAAACAATCGTAACGAAACACTTAAGGTAACCATTGGGGCCCCCCACTTTTATTCAATTAATGTTTTTATAACTTGGCCCATCAACTAATGATTGTCCAAAACGATTGTTTCGAATTTTATATAGGCGCTCTACTAATAGTTAGTTAATTCATATGCTTAAAGTCTAAGGAATACCAATCTTTACGAATTTCCATACCCATTCTCAAATTTTTTTTGCTTGGGGCGAAAAGTTGATTCTTTTTAGTTAGCTCTGCCTAATAATTCGGATGTTGTTGATTAACGTATAAGCGTGGGTATACTGAGTTAGGAGTAAACAATCAATAAAATGGAAAGCTTAGTATTTTCCATTTGAGAAAAGGTAATCAATTCGATTCTTTCATATTGTATTGCTCATAACTTTGTCCATTTAGAAAATTGAACAAGACGTGTTACATGGAGCTGTCTTTACTTGAAAATAAATGACGCCTTGTTTATTTCCAAAATTTTTATTTGGTAAGTTCAATTCACCTTATTTCAATTGTTGTTTAGGAAACAATAGTTAAGTGTTTATGGGACTTTTACATCTACTATCCCCATAGTTTTATTTAGGAAAATCCTTTTAAGCGAGATTTAAATTTTAAATAATTAACAAGATTCAACCCAATTTTTAATTTTTACCAACTTCGATCTTGTTCATTTGTTTCGCTATGAAAATCCCAGCAGGTGGTTAGATCAGAATGTTATTATCTTTGAAAATTTTTAAACATTATGAATTTGAATAAACGGGTCTGTAAATACACGAATTAGTTTTCTTTCTAATATTTTGGGTTCACTCTGATTTATAGTACGCAAGTTAAGGTCCATTAATTTTTGGGGAGTAGGCTTTTTGCATTACTTTTTAATAAATAACTTAAAATTTTTTCTTGAATAGGCCTTCTAAAGATTTGTGATAGTCAGATCATTTTTTTTATGTGAGGGGGGTGGGAAGAATAGTTTAAAGGTATTTGAGGGTAGCTTATTTGTGTTATAGAATGGTAATATATCCCCTTTCAAAGGTGGAGAATAATTTCGACTGTCTTCGAGCTTCTTCCCACTCGCCCCCCGGTTGGATTATAAAGTTTCTCTTGTTAGTTCAAATCGCAGGGTGAAGGGATTTTTCCCTAACATAGAACACCTCGCGCTTGATAGGATCCGCTATTGTGGAATTGATCTTTCACCAGTAATTTTCTCATTCCTGCTTTTGGTGCTCAATTGAGTTTTTGTCAACTTAAAGGGGGACAGTGAAATGGTAAGTTATTGTGAGCTATAGATTTCGCTTTGAAAATTCTTTTGGGGGAATAGTTGTTATCATTTTTTTAAGTCTGTGCATTAAGCACATGTTGGTAGTTCAAATTAATTGGAATCACAAAATTTGGTTTATTTATCATTGCGATCGTGAATTCCTTATTCATTTAAATTTTGCAGCTTCACCACTGTTCACGTAGCACATATTTAAAAGGATTTTTACAGAAGGGTAAATGGTGCCATTTTCGTTGGAGAAATACTTTATTACCACTTCAACCCTACCCTTTTCCGGTACTCCAATTTGTGTACCTCATATATATGGACAGACCAAGACCTTTGTATACGCTATTGTCCCATCAGAAGTTGACTAATCGTAACTACATCTTCGAACAATTAAAAACCAGACCATAATAGTCTTCATCATTAAACGAGCTTGATATCCCAATTTCAACAATGATGTTTTTCGGTTTCGAATCGAACCGGGACCTTTAGCTGTATAATACTGGTCAATCTATGTAAATATTTTTGTCTTCCCCATTGAGCTGAAGGAAGTAAAAAAAAATTAGTATATGCAAATTAATTTGAATAAAAAGAAATTACACCCTAGTACATGTTGTAAACAGACGTTTTTTAACAACTTGGGTCTCAAAACGCACAAAGTAGTTTGTTTTTAATACGCGGAGGCGGGTGTAGTGTGTTTTCTTTTATATTACTTCAGTATTAATATAGATATGTATGGATTAAAGCAATATGCTATGTTCTTATTCAGTTTAATTTTTTTGTATTCGGCAGTGATTTATCTTTAACAAGGTACTTCGTTCTTTTTAGTTTTTTTAACGTTTATAATGTGGATAAACATTCTGTTAGTTTGTCAGTTGATTGGTATGAGGAAGTTAATTTAGAAAGGGTGACGGCTTTGACAGGGAAGTTTAAACTACGAGGATCATTTAAAACACTACCCTTGGGGGATTAAAAACCCCTTTCAACATCAAGCATTATAAATGGTGGCTACCTTTAGTACTTTCTGTTACAATTATTGGGTTATATGGTTGTACTTGTTGGGGTGAGAGTTTAATGGAAACTTATAATAGTTATTTTGAATATAATGTTTCAACCAAGCTTAAAAAGGTTGTTATCCTTCCTTCTTTGTTAATGTTTGAAGTTTAAATAAAAATTATGTTTAGCTTGGGATTAGGTTATGGAGGTTGCTTTACTCACCAAATTAGGTTTGGCATTGTACTAGTACAATGCTTTGTTTGATGTTTTATTTAAAGTTAAATTTAATTTTAAATATCGATTGAATTATGGTTTTAATAAAAAACCCTTTTTTTGTATTGATATATTTATTTAATAAATTCCAGTGCTTTTAAATTAAAGGGTTAACACTTAATTCAATCCCTTTAACAGGTTTATTATACCCTTACCCACATTAGTGTTATGAAATTTTTGACCTATGGTACGGACTTCATCTTTATATTAAAGTAGATAGTATTTATTTTATCGTTAATCAATATGAAAAAGTTACTATCATGAATTTTAGGAATGACATCTAGAATTCCTTTTTTCTTATATATCAATATTATAGTAGATTTTCATGTAAAAAATGGCTTTTCAGTAAATAATTCTCAAATAGTGTTGACTTGTTTGTGACTTAATTTCATTGAGAATTTCATACTAAACCAATTAGAAGTAGATTTTGGTAAATGTTATGTCTCTTTAATAGAAAAAGAAAGATTTGGTTTTTTTTTTAATTTGGCCACCTTTCATTGAGCTATGGTTTCCCGGGTTTATAAATTTTTGCAGTTTAAATTATTCTATTAAGAAAAATATTTGTTTCATAATAAATGAATACAGTTTGAAATTATTTTTTCACTAAATTTCAATTAATAAAATCTTGTATTAAAGTATTGTTTTCCATTAGAATGATTATTAAAACATAGAAGTTTTGTAACTAAAACATTTACTGAAAAGTGGGTTTGAAAAGAATGAAAAAGTGCGGAATAATAATTCACATTTATGGTTTATTAAGGTGTTTGCAATTATTAGGAATGGGGAAAATGTGCCTAATCATTCCTTCAAAGCACAATTGTTGTCGACGGGAAGTGAAAAGTTAATTTGCTTAATTTATGTAAATAGTTTTTCCACAATTGTGTAATACTACCTTTGAATTACTGAATTAACAATCTACTGTTAGCTGTCTCTATTCCCACATCTGAACTGGTGCTGTAAACGGAATTTAGTATCAATTTTATTGTGGGCAACTGGGCTAAAATTGGTCCACAATTCTCCCCACAACATCAAAACCTTTCCTTTTAATTCAACCTTTCCTAAATTTTACCTCATTGTGTAAAGAAATGAAACTTTTTTAAATGCTTTCTACGAAAATGTGGGAATCTCTAGTAATCTCTTTACTTACCAAAAAGTGAATTTAAGTACCGCATATTTTACCAATTTAATGAACAGAACTTCTGTTTTACCATAAATTAAATATTGTTTGTGCTAATGTGTATCCAAAATGAGTAATTGTGTCTATAAACTATTTTTAAAGAAAACTTGAATTAAATAGCTAGCTTGATTTATTATCACATTTTAAAGTCTATAATGTTCAGTTTACAAGACAGTTTTAAATTTTTTGTAATATAGTTAATTAAGTTGTTTTTTTAATGGAATAGGATTTTTAATCGCATATTTAGAAAATGTGTGTTAACTTATTGTTTTAAGCAATAGAATAGGAATAGTTAGCGCCATTTAAAAGTGTACTCTAATTTTGTCGGAGAGAAAAGCAAATTCTTTTGGGCATACTCAGAAAACAGCTGGATACAAAACCCATTGACCGCAACAGCAAATAGGAGACTGAATTTTTTCATGGTAGGTGGTGTGTTTTAAGGGCTTGCTTAATGTTTAATTTCTTAAAAATTTATTTCTAAGGGTATTTTATCAGCTTCATGCTCACTTTGGTCCTTGGATTAACTACTAAGCAAACGATTAGACAAAAAAATTTTTTATCAAATAAATTCTTAATTACGGTGAAATAGTTTTTGATCTAGTATAAGGGTCTCACTTTTTGAATATAAAAAGTCCAGGTTATTTTTTAACAATATGATTTCAAGATTTTTATTTGGGCTTTAGCATATTGCATTTTAAGCCCTTGGCTTTAATGGTAGTTTATTTAACCTAGCAGTTAATCTTTATAAAATTGTAATTTTTAAAGATTTTATAAAATGAATTAAAAAATTTAAATCGTACTATCTTTCACAACATTTTTTCATTTTTTCAAAGTGAAATGGTTTAGTTGCGTTTTGCCATATGGGAAATTTAGTATTAGTTTTAAAAAGGCCCTTTATTGATGTTTACATAGCTGTTGTTACACCTTTTCCTTATTAAATATTATTTGTTTTAGAATGGTTCACTGTTCATTTTACTGAAATTTTAAAATAATAAAATTTACAATTATTTGCCAGCTAAAACCAAATGTTTTTATTCTGTTATGTTATGTTTGGTAATTATTCTAATATTAATTGTATTCATTAATTTATGGAGTTTTTAGTTTATTATTTATAATTAACTGTTTCTAATAGGATAAAAATTTAGTTCTATACTTTCAAAGTTAAACCTTCTGTTTTGGTTTTTTGGAATTAAAGGGTGGTTTCTCATTCTTTTTCACTTTTCATTTGCAACATAATATTTCAAATCATTTAATTTAATGTCCAACAATTACAACAGCGTGAAGATGTGAGTCGGTGATAGCTTGTTATCGCCCCAGACGTCAACATCAGGGTGCGGTTTTATATATCCTACTTGAAGAAAACCATAGAGCTAAACCTGCTTTGGTGGCCGCATCATCTAAGGCGTTACTCTAGTGTGGACTAGACTGTTGATGACAAGGAGATCGAAGTTCCGATCCCGGTTGGGTGTACTGAGTTTTTTCCAAAAAGTTTTTCCACTCTCCCTCCATGCAAATGTGGATAAACTTACTTTAAATTTAATTTTACTCATCTTTAATTCACTAGCGCCATTAGTACATAATATGCTTATAGCTGGAAAAAGTGAAAAGTTTTACATTATTTTAAAATTCAATCAAATTAAGGGTGTCTTAAAACGAAAATAAAATATCATCGAAACCAATGTTGTTACAGTGGAAGATGACTAATTCAAACTTCCGTAATTCTAAATCGTCTTTAATTTTAATTTTTCGCCTGGTCCGTGAATTTAGTATTAAAACATTGTTAAAAAATCGTGGATAGTTCGAATTTGATTTGGTTAATTCAAATTTCGTAAATGTTATGTACTGTGCAGTATTGTTTTCCTACTTCTAGTTGTGGCGCCGTGTTGCTTTTTTTTGGAAACAGAAGAGAAGACGTTGGAATGCGGTCATAACTTTCTTCACACCCCTTTTCCTTCCCCACTCACCATACGTCTTTGTTTACACGTACAGTTCTGTACTCCATTAGTCAAGTCAAACCTCTCAAGTGGTTACGTACGCTGTTCTTAGTGATTCGGTCGTAGCAATATCTTGTGACGTGTGAGTTTATTTTGTTCTTTAATTTTGGTTTAATTTTAGTTTTGTTTAGTACATACTGTACAGTATTATTTGTGTTTGTGTGTGTCGTGATGTCACTGTCCAAGCCACAGCCCATAAATCATTAACTTTGGCCAGAAAAGTAACGGTGATTATAGCAAGTGGAGAAGGGATTTAAAAATACATCAGAAACTACATAGTCCTTTGAAATTCCCCCTCACACACTTTCAACATTTTAGAAAAACAAACAAAAAAAATGTTAAGTATTGAAAATGAGAGTGAACTAGTTAGGAAAAAATTAAGAGGACCGGAAACCCATATGTGGACAACTGCGTGCTGAAGTTGCTCAAACAAGCGCGAGACAAGAAGTTTCAGTGAACGGCTCTTTTCTTAGAGCAAAGGCTGAACATTTCGTATCTAAATTAGGAATAACAGACTTAAAATCGAGTGCACGGTGGCTAGATGGATTCAAACAATGAAACGAAATTTCCTCCAAAGCTGTATGTGGTGAAAGTGGTGGTACTGTTGATGTGCGTTCAGCCAATAATTGGAAGGAAGAGTTGAAATAAATGATCCAGGACATAGAACCGAAAAACATTTTTATCGTCGATGAGACGGGATTGTTTTACAAGTGTACTCCTGACAAAACTCTTACATTTATAGGTGAATGGTGCAGTGGGAGATATCTTAATAAAGATAGAACAACCCTGTTAGCTTGAGCAAATATAGATGATTCTGAAAAGCTGCCGTTGTTAATGATTGGAAAATCGGCTAGCCCACGTTGCTTCAAAAATGTTAAATCGAAGCCAGTGAAGTACGAGTCAAATAGAAAAAGCATGAATGACAGGTTATCTGTTTGAAAAATGGCTTTTAAATATCGACAAACAGTTTGGCAAACAAAATCGGATAATTCTTTTATTTATTGACATTGCACTGCTCTTAACAGAGTTCCCCTTTTGGAAAATGTAAAGGTTTTCCCCCCGCCAAATATGACATCGTTTATTCAATCTATGTACCAAGGAATAATTAAGAAGATAAAAAATATTTCTACAGAAGATTGTTGGTTGAAAAAACTCTTTCTGGAGATTTACATACACAGAAATTTCGCTTGACGTTCTTAAAGCCTCAAGAATGTGTAAGCAAGCGTGGGACCAAGTGAAAGTTGAGACCATTAAGAACTGTTTTAAAAAAGCTGGCTTTATCAAGAAAAGAAATTATGGAGAAACTGTCAATGAAGCTGCTCCAGCTATTGACAACTGGGAGGAAGCTACTCCTGAGCCTGCTATCACCTATGTGGAATTCGTCAGCATGGATGGAGATGTGGAAGTGTGTATTGAAGATACTGATGCTGATATCGTCACCGATATTCTCAACAATAACATCCAGGCTGAGAGGATGGAACATCTGGTGAGGCAGAGGACAATTTTCAGTAGTTCAGGAAAGGCCTATCCAAAGTGTGGCAGAAGCTATGGATCATATCCAAGAACTCAGGCGTTATTTTGAAAGTCACAACAATGTAATTGATTCAATTTTCCAGTCATTGAATAAATTAGAATCATACACTCTATGACTGAGAGAATTAAATCAGGAAAACAGATTAAAGTCTCTGACTTTTTAAATACATCGTGAACACATTATGTCCAAATACGTTAAATAAAGTTTTTGAGATTGGTTGCAAACTTAACTGTGTTTCTTTTTAATTCCTTTTAAGAAACTAATTTTATTCAATTTTTTGGATAGTTTGAATTATTTTCCTGTTTCCCTTCAAGTTTGAATTATTTCAGATTCCACTGTATTATCAAAAGAAAAATGTTGAAAACCACAATTCTATGCTTATTAATGGATCGAGCGTAATCGTGTATCTCCTATCCCGGTTAATTAATCATCAGATGGGCTCTAGTTTGAAAGGGGAAAGTAGGGAGACCAGTAAAGTAATATAGCTAAACTAATTGATAATCAAGAACTATAGAAAATAGAACAAATCTTTATATACTTGCCTTACCTGCCGACTTGATTAAGTATAGCCTGGTATAAAATACAAATATATAATTTTTTCAGTCAAACTTAATATTACTTTACAATTTTATTAGTATCAATTTATAGCTATTGATAATTTAAACCAAAAGTTATAAGACTTGGTGTATAAATATTTGAAAATGGTTTTAGCATCTTTTTAAAAAGTCAAGCCAGTTAACTTCTATCTATTACGAACTTTGATTGAATCCTAACTTTATTTTGTTCATTTATCCGAGGTACTTAACGTGCACTTAACGAACTGACTGATTATATCAACACACTTGATATATCTAGAGCAGGCACAACAATCAGACCCCGATGTTAATTCATCACTGCGTAAGGGAAAACTGACATTTCACCAGTGATACATTTTTTAACCATGACAGGAATTGAACACGGGATCTTTATCTCAGTAGAAAGACACGCTTACGGTTGAAATGAGGTGTTTTACTGTATCCTCCTTACAAATCTTCTAATATTATGTTAGTTTATGTTTATTTTATGTTATTTTATGTTTAGTTTAGCTTAAGCTTTAGACCTCATAGTTCCACTTTTATAATATTGGTTGAATTTAATTTAATAACATTATATTTGTTAGTAACGTATTTTTTTTATCGCAATGCTACTACATTAGCGTATTATTAGCTAATGACTATATATTGTTAATTATAAATTTTAATTTTATTTTACACATCTATTAGGAACATAGAAGTATTATCACTTGAGAGGAGTGGAAAAAAACTTATTAAAAAGTAAAAGAAGGTTTGAGATCGAATTATTTAAGGTGAGTAACCCGATGATTTGATTTGCTTCTTCACTTGCCTAGTTTAATCCCTCCTTTAGTTACGACACTAGCGCTACACTGCCGATAGGTGGATCAACTTGAACTAGGTAACTGCCAGGACACGGAGGTTTCAATCACATAAATACTAACTATAACCTCGTCTTGCCTTCAACGGAAGCATTAGATATGGGTATGTTAATTATATAAAACAAACACAAAGTGATATTTAGAGCCAATCTCACGACCAATTAACTGGTAACTGGATACACGATTGAATTTAAAAGAGAAATTGCATTGAAGTGTAGTTTTCTGCATTATTCGCGTGAATAAAAACAGTGAAATAGTTTGTTCGTTCTAAAACTCTTTTTTTTTAAATATATTTTTTAGCATTTTCTAAAATTATATTATGTGTGGTTTCAACAGTTTGAAATCTATTCTCTTTGATGTAGACTAAAAAGATAAAGTATTTTTCTTTATTTTCTTATAAATGAATATTTGGAACTCCATTCATAAAATTTAAACATATTTTTTTATAACACTGATAACATTATGTTTCGAATATTAATAATATATCTCAAAAATGACAGCCACAAATTACATGGCTTGACGTATGAATACGTGAAAGTACATCTAGTAACTTTTTATCCATTAATAATAAATTTTGGATATAACAAAGCTAGGTGTGATTTTTGAGGTGAAATAGGCTCTTATAGGCGTTGCCTATCTGTAACGTAACGTGAGGTTAAGACAGGATTTCTCATGTTAATGAATTTTGTTTTATTCAGTGAGTTGCAAAGATATAACGTTGAAACAAAAATCATGTACTCCTAAATTATTCTTGAAATAGTCTTACAGTGTAATAATTTTTTTTTTCTTATCTTGAAGTAATTTTTTGGTAAAAGTATTTTTCATAATCATCTACAGCTTAGACGACTTGGCTTGGTCATAAATATTCCCTGTATGGGTTTTCAGCCGGTTGAAGATTAAAAATGTTCATGGTTTAATTAATACGTCAATCTAGAATAGGAAATAAGAAAAAGGTAATTTTAAAAAGTAGATCATTTTTTTTTCAAACGCAAAATTATAGTGAATTTGTAAACTCGCCAGAGGAAGAGGGGAATCGTTATAATTAAATAAACAAGAAGCCTGCAGGAAGAATAACTCATTTTCAACTCTCTTTCTATTCTATTAGATTGTTGTGATAGTGCTTTGACTGTTTAGGTGGTCAAGCTAAGAAGCGTGAAACGTGGCGCTTCTAGAACATTTTTTAGGGTTATAACTTGCAAACTTATGTGAGAAGAGACCGCTGGAAAGACCCTAGACGTGGACCGAGGGAAGAGAGCATTTGTTTATTATTACTTATTATTATTATATATTGACTATTACTCTGACGGAACGCAAGCCGTCTTACTACCCGTTCGGGTTATACGCACTTACCTAATGTGTAATGGTAGGGTGATTGTGAGATGAAATGAAGGACCTACAGTTTAACGTGGAATCCGAACCACGGTGGCAGCCTGGAGAGCATTTGAATGGCCCATGAAAAAGGTAGACTATAATGAGGTGGACTGGATAGAGCTATCTCAGGATAGGGATATGTGGTGTCTTTTGTAAGTGCGGAAGGGAACTCACGAGTTTCTAGTGCCATAGAGTAAGTAATGAGCTTAGTCTATGAATATGTAATATGTTTGTACATAAATATATACAAGGAAAACATACCGCTTTCTCTAAACCTCTAGGCCCATGATAACCAAATAGTTACTCGGCGAACATTGTGCTAATATAGGAAATTTGAAAGTGAATTATTAATACTTCAACGCTCACGAATACCAATCATGTTATCACCTCATCGCGTAATAGCTTATTGACTTTTCACCAAAGCGCTCCTATAAAATTAGATTAGCCACCTGCTTATTTAATTACAACAAAATGTCCCGGCGATGCGCTGATATTATAGCCGCCAAGTACAACCACACATTCTCCCCATTTATAACAAATACTGCCAAAGGTCTCGACCGTGTGAAGCACACTCTCACGAAGACAAGGAAAGAGAAAGGGACAATAAGAAGAGGGTGAAAAGTAGAAGATGCGGTGAGTGGTAATGAGGTAAGTGCGATGGACAAAATATGAACATACGTCAATTTGACCTTTTGTGCACATGTATTCAATATTTTCAGCTGGAAAAACATTGTAACATTTTTCACGTGGTTCAATAATGTTTTAACCAAAACCCATTGTTTTAGTTATATTTTTAAGACGACCCTGCGGTTAACACATATACTAGATGTCAAGATTATCTAGTCAGGTTTGTCAATGACTGGGGGTAGGGTGGATACTATAAAGGTAGGAGGGTTCAAATCCCATTTGGGCGTAGTGCGGGTACTTTACTTCAAGTAGTTTCCCAATCTGCATCTACGCAAATTTGAGTACTTTTTTCTAAATTCTACCCACCATATTTAGGAACATATATCACATATATATATATATATATATATATATATAGAGAGAAGAGAGAGCGTATAACCCGAACTGTATAGTAAGACATGATGCTAAAAAATGTATATAGATGTATATACATATATATTATTTATATATGGCCTATATACATACTAACAAGCTGGCGAGAACATGGACTATTTGAACGTGGAAATTAAGAGCAGGGGCTTTGCACGAAATATTTTGGGGGGTGGGGGTGAACCAGTGTTTTTCCCAACTCTAAGCATTTCGAAATTTGAAAAATTCCCATTTGCAAAGGAGAGTACAAGAAGGGTAATGAATTTTTTTCGGGGGTTGAGGATAATTTTTTTAAACTTTTTGGAATTTTGCCTTCAGTTACAGTATAAAAGCTATAAATTTGCCAAATTTCAAGTTTCTAACTCATCTGAAAGTGGGTAAACATTAATGTTGGTGAGTGAGTAAACCATGTGGCTTTATAGTAGATAATATAATATATCAAGGATAAGTCTTCGCATGTATGCAACTTGGAAAACCAAGGAAACGTGGCTAACACAAGTCAGGTGGGTATTGACACAAAGAGTGGCAGAAAATGAAAGGATCAGATAAAGATAGGAACCTTCGTAATATCGTATTTAAATAAAGTTCAAAATAAATATTGAAAGGAGATTAAATTACGAAATAAAGATTGAATGAAGATTTTATTTGAAGGTAAGGTATTATGAATAAAGCAGAGATATATAAAAATGGAAGACAGATAGAGAAAAAGAGACGGACAGAACAAAAAAAATACGAGATGGGGTAAGCTAAAATATGTAGCGAATGAGAGAATGAAAGTGTTCTCGTTACAACAGAAGCTGGTAATGATAGGAGTTTGAAGAAAGGCAAGTCTAGTGTGTGCTAGAAGGGATTGGAAGGAAAGGAGAAGAGGGGTGGTAGGGCTTATGACGGGGGAAGGGGAGAGAGAGAGGAAAAACACTCGGCGGCACGTTATAATTATGGACCCCGAGGCTTGTTGGTTTCGAACTAGTGAGCCCCCTTAAAAAAACTTGTAGGGAAAGTAATAAAAAAAAAGTAGTTTTAGGTAGACGACACATATAGTCAATGTGTAATAAAGATAGAGACTAACTTGTGATCTAAAATAAAATACAAAAAAAACTTGTCCTTCCTATAAATCTTTTTGATTAAATGACCAATTTTATCCTAATTTAGAACTCACATCTACCCCAACAAAAAAACAACGATATAGTTTATGTTATTTTATCCATTCCTTGGTAACCATTTAGGGACAGAAGTTTGATATATTTTTATCAATATCTATACTAATATATCTATTTAAAAACTAGTTTTCCATTATTTTTCAAAACAGTTTTAATAAAATCTATGTATATTTATCTAAAGGTACGTAAGCTCTTTATAACATAAAGTGTTTTAATTAACGTTTCAATTATTGACACATCACATTGGCATTGTTGACCACGAAAGTAACTCAAGTACCTGTCTTACGCCAACGTATTACTCGTAATTGATGAGGGTAACACACCTTTGGCAAGACATTCGTTACCTCTGGGTAATTTTTTTGTATTCCTTTTTTTTTAACCAGGAAAAGTGAGACAACTCAAACAGTTTTATCATATTTTAAAAAGTACAAAAAAAGAAGGGAAAAATATTAGTAATTTTATTATGGAAAAAAAAATCAAGCTAATCTCAAAATTGCTTCTTTAACTAAAAATGTAGGATAACGCACTTCACCATATTGTATATTTATTTCTTATTTGGGGTATTTAACGTGAACTTTCTAAACCAAATATTTATATCAGCAATTGAGAATGTCGATGAGGGAGGACGAAAGAGCCTACCAATTTTTCCGGGAAAAGGATTTTCACATACCTTTCATGGTTATTCTACGAGCCACAATCGACATGAGACCTTACTTCTCCTCCGGAAGCTGTGCTACGGATGTTTATCGCTTGGGAAAAATCCGTTGACCCCAGCTGGGTTTAAACCCATAAACAGTAGGTAGCTAAGCTACCACTTCACCTTCATATTTAATGTTAACAAAAGTTTATATTTAATCTTGAGGTGGGGGAAGGTAATTTGACTAAATAAATAAAATGTTTTAATATTTATGGCCAAAAATATTTTCCCCAATCTAAATAGAATCTTGTTTCAGTAGATACACTTAGCTTATTTTACTACATATTTTGATTTAAATCCTTAATTTCTTTTAAATTACTGTTTAATATATTTTTTTGAGCATTGTTACATTGAACAAATACTTTTTAAATTGATATTGACAATTCCGTAATGCCTATAACAAATTTTAACGAAATGTTGAAATTATATTTGTAATAATTAAGAACGTTACCTAACTGTGACGTCACTGGAATGTCAAGATAGGATTTCCAATGTTATAGAATTTACATTTCACTATGCAAGTTTTAAATAACGTTGAAACAAAATCATCAATTCTTAGATAATCCTTAAAAGATTATTACAGTGTCACATAATTTTTATTTATATCTTTAAGCGGTGTCTTTTTTAAACTTTTTTAAATATAAATGTTTAAAACTTTGGTTTTTGGATTGGTCACAAGTCTTCCTGCTTGTATGTAGAGTAAAAAAGTCTGATATATATATATATATAGAATAGGATAAGAGCTAAGGTTAATTTAAAAAAAGCACAAAGCCAATGTTTCCAATGCGAGAATAGAAGGGTGACTGTGTAAACTCGTCAAGGAATAGGGGGAAGTGTCATCAGTAAATAAGCAAGATACTTCGTAGCGTAAACTGCTAATCTTTTTCCCTGTATTTCTATTTCATACATTGATGACTAATTGTGAAAATGCCCTTGCAAAAATACCTTAGAAATCTCCAATTACTTCGTGAAGCTAAATTTTCTATTGAAGATACTTTATTATTTTCTAAAAGACTTTACCTGTGTTATATAAATATTGTCAAAATACGTATCTTTGTCCACATCACCAGAAACTAGTGCAAAATACGTATGATCATAAAAAGTAAAACAAAAATAGCTATAATAATACTGAAACCAAGCTTCAAATATTATATTTTCTAAAACTAATTATTATGATTTATTTTATAGATTGTGAATTCTGGATTCAAAATAAACCTTCTATTGAAAAGGTTTGACAATTTGCTATAAAGCACAATAGTTTTTGGTTTTTAAATTCATTCATACTCACAAATACTTATATTCGAACAGGATTTGATCACGTGCAAATAATTTTGTAAATTCAATTAAAAAACTTGTTTTTATAAAAAAAGTTCATAATTAGAAATGTGTTTGTTGGCTATTTCAATGGGTTTGTTATTCAAGCCAAGACAGGTTTTTATTTTACTGATATTAGAAAGTACTCTGAGTGTATTTTACACGGATATTTTTTTGTAACACTGACAATATTTCAAAACGATAAAAACTGATATATCACTAACCATTGAACGAAGTCCACTATATCCAGTTTGAATCGATAAAAGTAAGTGCCTAGAAGATATATTAATTCTACTAGGAGGGAATCGTAGAGCTCTTTTCTACCTTAAATTTATAAGAAAAAGAGTCAATTTCAATATTTCACTTGGTCTTACTAACAGTTTCAATGTTTATTTGGGACGTTCATGCACTATGTTTCAAGTTGAGCATGGTTTAGAGTCATAAAAAAACTGTGTCAAATTAGATTTGTTTTCTTATCTCTTGATAGACACCGCTTTGTTTATTTTCAACTCAATTTATTAAATTAATTATATATATTATATATATATATATATAATATTATATTTATATACTAAATTTTTCAATCAGTTTAAAAACTTACACTTTTTTGTTTGTAGTTTATTAATTTTAAAATAAATGTTCATGCTTCGACTACTCTTTATTTAATAGGTAGGTATTTTAATTATTACAGATTATTGTAAAAAAGGGAACAGTAGCTGTGGCCAATAATAATTCTGTAGACTTCATTGGGTTTTGAATTTTTTAAGTTGAATAAGGAATAACTGATTCATATTTTAAATTATTTTATAAACTATTTTAAAACCTTACAGTTGATTGGAAAGAAGTCTTAGTGAGAGTGCTGGGGACCGGAGGGAAGGTATTAATTGTTTTTGATGTTTATAGCAAAGCATCTTTTTGTTCAAAATAATCATAAATTGCTCCAGTAGAAACTAAGAGTTAAGTCTTGATTATATAGTGATATCAACATTGTTGAATATCTGTCATTAGCATAGCAGCATTAGGCGACAAACTTTTTAAATGAAGCGATAAGTCGTACATTCAATTCCTGAACACGCTTGATAAATATTCAAGAATTATTGATATCATTATTGAATACAATTTAACTTTATGTTTGTGATTAAACAAAATTTGATTTATATTGACCAAAGAATTTTTGCGATAAAAACTGTAAAGCACTGATCTTTTCTTGCGTCCCTTACATACCACACTTTTAGTCTTCAGGTTCGTAATGAATGTAAGAGTAAAAAAAAAACAAAAAAACTTTTACTTTTCTTTTAAAACGTATGTAAAGTCTTAGATTTCTAATATATTTGTTTGAAATTATCTGCATTGTAGCTACGCAGTATCTAGCATCTGTAATCGCACTCTCAAAATACTTTATATAATTAAAGACAACCATAAATGTCCAAGATGCACTTCTGTTCGTATTCCTTAGTAATAATACAAAACTATCAAATTCTATGCTCCTTGGTTTTGGAATATCTACCACTTTGGTATTTGACTTATGAAGTCAGACTCACCATAGCCTCATTTTCCTTAATACGTATGCCTTAATATCAGAACAAAGCTCATTGTGGAGGTAGGCCTGAACCTTAAATACAAATAAATATTAAGAAATCATTGACTCTTAACTATCTCTTTGCCTTTTGAAACCGATCTGCCATCCCCACTGGTCAGTATGACGCCAAAACTACGAGGTGACAAATGCCCGGAGTAGATCAGGGTGAGACCAGCTCCATTAAACTTCCCTTCAAGTAAGAAGGATTTCCTCTTTGGATCCTCATTTCTTTCTTGCGATCCGTTTAACATTGTCGCATCAGTTTGAGAAATACTTTTATAAATTTTTTTTTCTAGAACGAAGTATTAAAGGGGATGCAAAGGTTACTTAGGGAGGCCATTTTTCATCGATTTGGCTTACGAGTTTCATTTATAAACTAGCAATCCGGAGGAAATGTTCCGATATTATTCAAACAAACACTGATGGGTTGTATTTCTGGGTGTGAAACGAAAATCTTCATCATAATAATACTACTTTTAGACCAGGTCTGGACTTCATTTTAGTGTTGTGTGTAGTAGGGAAAAGATTGTGATGTGATGTTCATGTGTGAGTATCTGTATAAATGAGTCTCATTGGATATTTTTTGAATAAATCGATAGATCCTTTACCAAATTTGGGAAATACATAGAAACCCACCAAAGACCACTTTATTTATGACCTTCCATTGACCCACAATTTTGGGAGCAGATTCGTATGATGTTTTAAATAGCAAACGCCTAGGATATTTTTGGTCTTCTATAATAAGCTATTTTTTAAATATTTTTTTTATCACGGCGATTTACTCTCCGTTTGGGTTAAACATCTATGTGCTAACTACGCTAATGTATTTGGGATGAAGAAGGTTAGGTTTAGAGGGAGTGTACTTGAATTTGCAT
Organism: Timema cristinae; assembly: GCA_039000515.1. Lineage (NCBI taxonomy): Eukaryota > Metazoa > Arthropoda > Insecta > Phasmatodea > Timematidae > Timema > Timema cristinae. Next base: position 23,289 of record JBCFYV010001529.1, on the reverse strand, counting down.
TGAGAAAGATTGGCAAACCATTTGGGAAAAATCACCTCAGTAGACCCAACCAGGGATTCGAGGTTCAATCGCTCAGTCATCGGCAGCCTAGTCTATTGCGATTTTGACGCCTTAGAGCAGGGGTCGGTACCCATCGATCACGATCGACCGGTCGATCTCGAGTGGTATTTTCAGTCAATCGCGTAAGAAATCGGAAACGTCAGTAAAAGTCAATTTTTTAATATTTATAAAAATAAAATTCAATTTTAAGTGAATTTAATTTGGACAAGTTATACTGAATTGACGTGAAAGAAACAGAATATATAATATAAATATAATATACATGTACAATATTTAAATGATATTTGTAAAATATTGGTAATATTAACTACAAGTTATGATGCATTTTAATTATGAAAATGTTGTAACAAACATCTAAAATTAGGTTCTTTTTAAATTATAGATTTGATCAATTACATTTAAAACTAAGTTGAATGAATCAAAGGATGATTTGATTATGCATATATTGAAATATAATTTATTTCTCTTGAGAAATTAACAGAATAATGTAATTTATTCCTTAACTGTAGTTCCCTGTTCCTTGATTTCTGGCTGCAAGAGCTGCACAGTTATTTTTACTTTGACATGTTTCAATGCACTAACGGCATCATACTCAGGTCTGATGAGAAAGAAAGAACACACCGAATGAAATGTATGGTTAAGATACAACGCGCCAGCCGATGTGGTATAACATGAAGGTTAAAAAAATTATAATGTTAAAAAAATAAATAATTATGAAACATAATATTTACCAGAAATTAAAACTATGTGCTTGATTATCCCATGTCATGTTATTAAGGGAACTAATAAAAAAATTAAAATTAACGTGTATATATGAAGTTAAATAAGAACATTCTGGAAAAAGTAACATGAAATCATTTAAAATTGAATTTTTATTTTATAAATACTTCTAAACGTTCCTTACTAAGCAATTCAAATGTTTTTCATCAACCTTTTAAGTTTTCTAAACTCGCAACTATGTATAATAAGAACCTTTAAACAATATTCGAGTTCACAACAAAACTACCTGATTGGCCATAATCAGTAATGTTAAGACCGCGGGACCTTTGAGATGTTTGTAATCCTATCGTAGAGGGCGGACACCGAAGCGGGTAGTAGGCTATTACCAGCATCGGCAGAAATCCAGGTCTGGTTTGCTGGTGAAGGGAGGCCAGGGTTCAAATTCCGATCTAGTGTACTAAAAGTGTTCTTTGCTTGAACTGCAACCTCACAGCGCATAATATACCAGTATTTTGTCTCTAAATCTACTTTCCTCTCCCTATTTAACTAGTGTGGACAGTTTCTGATATCCTGATTTCTTATTTATTCGTAATTCAAATGAAACAAACTCCTAGCTCATTTTAAGATTCTGGAATAAACAACAATGGTTCACCTGACTCCTTAGCTCATTATATGACAGTGCGCCGGCCATTTATACCAGTATTTAAAACTGCTTTAGGATCCGTGTGGCAGGTAGGCTGGGGAGCAGAGTTTAATTATTACATTGTTGTGATAAAAACCTAACTTATCTGCTTAGAATAAAATATTTCATACAATATTGTCTAATGAAACATTTTCTAAATGGCTTTAATATTTTAACTGTCTAAACAAGCACAATATTTACTTTAATCTCAGTAAACAAAAATAAGTGATATTCAAGCTTCGACTTGGTTTCGACAAAAATATGTCATTTATTTTATAAGAGTTTGATCAGAGTCAGTGGTTTTATGGTCATAAGGTGTTGGACTGGATTATTGGTGACTTGAAGATTGTGTTTTGAACCCCGGTCATGTGTACTTAGATATTAAAAAAAAAAAGTTTTTACCACCACGTTTTGCCACCTTTTCATGTCATACGTATATTTTACTAATAACTCTAAAAAGTTAGGGATGAGTAAGGTATTAATTTAGAAGAATTGTACCTATATTTGCTTGGAGCGGGAATGTAAAACCATTCAGAAAAAACCCTTCAGTACACCCAACCAGGATTCGATCCCTAATCTCCATGTCATCGGCAGTCTTAGTCTCTAACCTATTGCGAAAGTGACACCTTAGACTATGCGTCCAGATTTTACTCAACTGTCTCTAAATTGTTTTTAAATGATCTCTTCTCAAAAATAGCCAACATTTCTTCTAAAATACCACTTTAAACCGTCCCTATTCCATTAGAGTAATGTTTCGTACACGGTATAGCCCCAGAGGCGTGTCAAGACGCGGTTAAAAAATATTTGATTTGCTTCGCGTTAAAAAGTAAGTTTCGTACCTTTCAAATACTTAGAGACTGTTAAATGGCTTTCCGGTTAAATCGTGTCTAGAACAAGTTATGATCGGTGATCGTTCCCTCTTTAAACTACAGATAAAGGCTGAGCCAGTTATGATCGTCGCATATCTCTCGTCCCTCCCTTCCAATTATTTTTTAGCCGTGCGACGAAGGGGTTAGAATCTAATTAATGCCGTAGTAGTCCTCTAGGACAACGGAGATTTTCCAAGGAAGCTTTCGCGTGTGTCTGTTTTTCCTTTGTCGTCATCCTCTCCCGTGCCATACTCTTCTTTATCTCCTCCTTTCCATTATCCATTTCAGTAGCCGGCATTGGTGTTTTGAGGGGAAGAAGGAGGTTGTTTAAGGGCTTTAAAGTTGACATGCTAAACAGCTTATTGTTATCTAGTTTAACTTCGACAAACGTCACAAACTAACCATTACTACATATTATTCACGTTATTTTATTGTTTGATGTAGTTGAGATTCTTTTTTATTTCCTCGTGTAGAGAAAGAATTGTGATCATGAATGTACTCGACCTTGATATCATAATGGAGCTTGACGTTTGATGTACTTCCGAACCCAAAAAAGGTGGGTCTTGTTGTCTACTCAAGTGTCTATCTGTCTGCCTGTGTCATCTAATCGTTCTGTCTGTCTATGTATGTGCCTGTCTTACCAAGGGTACACAAAAAGGGTTGAGAAAATTTCCCTTTAATCTTTTATTTAGATGTTATCGGCCATGGCTAAATTAATCAGCAACACAAGAATTTCTATGAGCAAGAGGGGAAAGAGCCTATTATTATTGTTATTATTATTACTATTTTAGCACCGCGTCTTTCTACCTATTCGGTTTTTACGTACTTACGTAATGTGTAATGAGTAGCTGATTGCGAGATGAAATGATGGCCCCTACGTTTAACGTGGGATCCGATCCAGGGTTTGGAAGGCCTTGGCCACTCCTACATTCAAAAGTTGTGATTAATACAGTCTTGTCAGAGGGGAAGGAAGGGTTTGGCAATCAGATAAATCTGGGGCCGGGACCGAGGGATTGAACCCCAAGAGTCTATTAATTTTCCCGGAAAATGCACTTTTACTTAACTTCCAGGTTTCTTTTAAATATCACAATTCGCATGGAATCAAGGCTTTTACTTTCTCCGAAGGAAGTTTGTGCTACGGATTTATATCGCTTAAGGAAAATCCGTTTGACCCCAACTGGGTTTAAACCTACGACATTAGTCCCTGAGACGAGGCACTTTCCCCAAGACCACCAATGCCGACAAAATGCTGGAGTTAGTTATTTAGACTAAACCTCTTTATTTCCCCCATTGTCAAAACCTTGAAGTCTTCTATTTTGTCATTTGGATTTCAAAATTAAAAATAATAAAAAATTAAAAAAATATAACTTTTTTGGTTTTTTTTTAGTGTTCAAATTTTTCTTACATGACCTTGAAAAAGAAAATTTCGAATTCGAATGAGAATATAAACAAAAATTTATTTAATTGTCTTTACAAGGCATAATCATTCCAATTGTGATCTCTTAAAGCTTCAATCAAAAGGTTTTTTTTTTTTCCCCTATCACTGTCTTGTCATTTTCTAAGTCCTTATTTTTACAATACTCTAATTATGGGTATTCTTAGAGCTTTTTTTTATGATGGCTATGTTGGCGTTAAGGTTTCAGTTGTCGGGGTGATGCTTGTGTTCATGAATACTTAATGTGAACTAACAGGAACTTTCGATGAAGGGATGGGGAGGGGGGGGAGGGGGGCCCAACATCAGTGTAGTCTAACATATGAAGACATGCTGTTAAAGGTAATAAATCTACCTGTGTTTAACTATGCAACTGCTATAGAAAGCAATTAAAGTTGTTTTGTTGTGTTTTATTTGCAAATCTGTGTGATTATTGTGTTAAAGATTCATGACATGGTATAAAACATATATATTTTTTAAACTGTGTATGTAGTTTTTTATGAAGAACTGAACATAGGCGCGCACACAATGGGGTTAATCCTTTCTCCTTATCGACCAGTTAACAGGTAGTCATGGTTCGAATCCTGGCCTGCTGTAATGAGGGATTTTTATAAAAAACTGTCCGATTTATCCCTGTACAAAATGGGGATACGCTTTATTTAAGTTCTAATTTATTGATACTTTCCTAAATATTTTTTAAAAAGTTGAATGACACAGAATTGGGGAGCTTTATGGTTATAGTTGTTGAAATATTGTTTCAACTTTTATTTTTTAGAATTCAACATAATACATAACACACATCAACATAATTATTTGTATAATTTTTATTTTCTTGTTCACTGACTGTTACAACGCGTTTTGGGCTATCTATATTTCTCAACCTAATAGGTGTAGAGAGTAAGATTTAATTTAGATTAAGTGTACCCACAGTTACATTGCTTTCAATATTTTTTTACTATCCCAAAAATACAATTTTTTTAAATTAAATTTTAAAATTGTTTAAAATGTTTTATTAATCAAGGTCTTTTAAATATTACTATATATTTTTTTGAGAATCTTTCTAGGATCAAATCTCTCGAACACCTTAGCTAGTATTCGAAGATTCAGGAACCTAATAAGATCCAAGGGCCCACACAAAACAGGGTTTGGGCCACATTTTTGAAAAACCTGTTTAAAGGTGTCAGTGTAGGGGACGCAAAAAAAGTCAGTGTTTTTGCAATTTTTATAGCAACACATTTTTGGAAAAAATCAATTAAATATTAATCCATCAGAAACACATCTGTCAAGTTCTATTTAGCATTAGATTACAAACTTTAAAAAACGAAAATAAAAAGTATTCATTAACTTCTGCATTTCTTATCTTCTCAGACCTTTGCTTCACGTAATGTTTTTAAAAAAGGAAAAATTTTCCCAAACCGGCTTGTTTTTTCCCAGTGTCGGAATCTTATACCCTTTTCAAGAATGATGTATATTTTACCTAGATAATAAACCTTCTTATTCTGTTGATTTCAGACTAACTTATATTAAGTAATTATTAGAAATAAAGGGCTCCAAGTCAAATAAAAATTCCCAAATTAAATTATATGTCCCCGTTACAAACATAAATAAAAACCCAAAAAACAAAATATTCATGTATTAGAATTAAGCCGGGGACTTCCGGTTACAACAATATACATGCCCTTCCTGTATTTTACACTGTCCAAAAAACGATAAAACGAGATGAAATAAATATTCAAAACAGAAGTTGTTCAATTTATCAAAAAAAATTCGTCGAAAAAAAAAAAGCCTCTACTAAAGTTTTGGTAAACTTTTTAGCTTTGAATATTCAAACCAATATGTTACGATATGACACTTGCCCCGGAAAACACATCACGGAGGTAGAGTTGGGCATAAAAAACACCAAAACAAAGGAGAGAAACGGGAAGGAAGTACATAAATCCTCCGTCAGAAAATGAAAGAATCGCACTTAAGACATCTCTTCCACTTTCTTACTACCCTCCGGTTTCCTCTTTTTGACCCCTGGTGATAGATTTATTGCAATCTCGTAAACTTGTGATCTCTCAAACATGATATCCGGGGTTTGGATTCGAACGAGGTAAAGAAAAGTGCAAGGTTTCTTGTCTTCTTTTGGTCTGTGCTCGCGAAGGATGTTGGGAGGAGGGTTAGGGGTGGAGGATGTAAATGCAACCAGCTTACCGTGAAAAACAAAATCTCACCCTGACCCCCCCTTTTGTTTTCCTTCTCCACCTTTCCCATTCAGCCAACAGCTATCCAGGAAAAGTTGAAATTTGGTATTTTTCTGAAGCTCTAAGAAATATTATGTTCGTTTCTGTTCCAGTATTGACAGGGACAGGCCTACACTTTGTATACAAAATACTTTGGGATTTGAAAAGTTATATTTTATCTCAAATAGAATTCGTCCCCATTTGTATTCACTTTTTTCATCAACACTTGGGTTTAGGAACTTCTTTGATAAAATGAATTACCTTTATTTTTATTGTTTAGTGTCAGTGAGTTAAACGATAAGAAGTAATTCTTGTTTGAATAATTATTTTCTGTTGATTTCTTTTTAGCACCACGTTTTAGTACCCTTTGAGGTGTACGTATATGTAATAATTAAGCCAATATTTTAATGATGAGTAGTGTTGGATTCAGAGGAGATAGTGTGTCCACATTTTGTAGAGGAAAAGGGGAAAATTTTCCATGTTGTTTAAAAAGCATCAGCAGTACACAAGTTTTATTTGATTTAATCCCAACTTCCCTGTCATCAGAAATGCGTCTGCAATGGCGACACTTTCTTAGTCATTCGACCAGCAAAGTGGATCTGTGTTATTGTTTTGAAATTAAGCATCCGTTTAAATAAAAATCCTTTATACTGTTTTTACATATTTTTGACAGCAAATCTGTTTATTATTTGGGAGATCAGAGCATACACTAAATTTTGTCTTGACTAGAAAAACACAAATATCTATTTTAAATGAAGTTGGTTTTATACGTTCATAATGATTCTTGGAGTTGACTTTTTCTCCTTTCCATAACTGAATATAGATAAGGTCTCCATTTTTTGTTTCTGTTGAGTTATTGTGGGAAACCTTTTCAGTCCTTGGAAGGAAAAATAGGTTGATAAAGGGAACCTATTTACAGTGCTATAGTGACGCTTGACACTCGGGGCCCATGTCCTGGAAAGTTGAGATTTGACCTAGTTCAAATCGGGAGTATTGCATTACGAACCTTTCGTGCTGATGAATTTCACGCTCTCACTCATGGTAGGTTAAGGGTGGATTTTTTTTTAGCAAAAATTTATTATTTTTGTCCTCTTAGACAAGTTTTTGAATTAGGTCCCAATATTACAAAAATGCAAAGTATTTTGTGAAAATATAACCCAAAATGAAAGCTTATGTTTAGTTATGTAATTTAAAGTTTTTAATTAGACCAATTTTTTATAATGCACTTTTATATAATGCTTCAAAACGTGGTTTTTTTAAAAAAGCTAATTTTTAAATGAACAGAATGAGTTTAGAATTTGATGAAAATGCATCAACATTCACTTAAAAAAGGAGGGGAAATAATAGTTGTATTTGCCCCTCCCGTTTTCCTTTTTTTTTACCCGCCTGCAAACATTTAATAATTAAAAAATTTGATAAGTAAAAAAAAAGTTTCCCTGATTTATATTAAAAAAAGTATATTTTTTAAGATGATTCAAATAAATTTAACTAAAAATTAAATAAAGCAATCCATTTTTTAAATATGTTTTATAATATATGTTTTATTATTGATTTAAAAATATTAATATAGTAATAAATCTCTTGGATGAATAATATACTATAATTATCAATGGTTAATTGGAAAGTATTGACTCAGATAAACTTTGTAGAGGGCTGGTTGTGTATGCTGAACTTACCTTAAATAAAATATTGGAAAACCCTTTTAATTTATATCTTCTAATTTTCCAGAAACATTTAAAATGCAAAAAATCTTATTTTAAAACCAACTAAATACGTGAAAATTTTTTTAAATGGTAACAAATTCGTCTAAGCTATTATTATAGATCTTAATTTTAAACTTCAGTGTGGGATTTTACAATTTTATATATTATTATTATATTATATATATTATATATATATGTTTTTGGAACCACAGCTTACTTCCCGTTTTGGGTTTTACGCCCACGTTAAAAACATAACTCTATTAGGGATGAGATTTAATGAATTTTGATGAAGTGTACAAACAATGTTCACGGAGGGATGGTGAAACATATATTTTAAAAAAAAACCACCCTTGTACTCCCAACCCAAAAGTCGAGCCTCGATCTCTAATCAAAAACAGCCTCTGACCATGGATCATTTAAGTGGGCGTGTTTATAATTACAACTAAGCATGGTTCTACAATACCATCCAAAGGTGGGCCATTTTAGTTAATCATGGTGAATGTGTGATTCTTTGAAGACTACTTTTTAGCTCTTGGGGCCCAATCGCATCTCAGAAGCGTTATAAATTGAGGAGGCAGACCAGAATTTTTGAGGTCACTCCAAGAGATGTTATTTATCGCTCAGGTATTAAAATTTTTATCCATCAAGTAACATCACAAACATATGGGAAAGTGTGTGGGTTTCACATCAAAATAATAAACTAAGCTTCTTCCTTTTTGGTTGGGGGGAAATGGGATGAGTGTCCACTCTGAAAAATTTTTTTACTCTTTTTTAGGGCCCCACGATATTATCCACCTTTTGCCCCTTCTTTCTATTTTTTTCTGGAAGTCTAAAATTTCTAGATCGGTCTTTACTATTGACCGCTGTCACTTATGCGGATCCTTAAGGGGGGATGGTGCATAGGGCAATTTTTTTAGAGAAAACCAATTTTTTCTTAAAAAATGTGCGTACAGTAATCAAAAAGTACGTTTGTTTACCTGTAAGGTATCAGGTTTACCTACTCTGCTCCCGATGATATCCTTATAAGATAGAGCCATAATGTTTGATTGTCAAGGTACGTTTGAAAATTTTTGGATAGATGGATTGATTGTACCTTCTTATCACTTTCACATTTTGTGTCAGTAAATGAGGATAGCCCGAGAAAATATTAATACGTCGTACAAATATAAAATAAATAGGATTGTATTTAAACGTTGTTAAGGTGAAGATGTAGAAAATGAGCGAAGAGGCCAGTGATTTTTCAGTTTTTGTATCAAACCTTTGTTGGTAAAAATAAATAAAATATTTAATTCAGTAGAAACATAGAGTTTAATTTTTTACAAATGGTGATCTCAGAAGTTCTTGAATATCGGTCAAGGGTATCCCCAAATTTTAATGACGTTTCTCTTTGTTTTAAAAGTTTCCATTTTAATGCCACTTTGATCAGACAGATATTCAACAACAGATTTTGATATTATATCTGAAAAAAATTAAACTCTATGTTTATACGGGAAAATATTTGATTTATTTTCCCAAATAAGGTTTTTATGTAACATTTCCAAAAATGTCCTTTCTACTTTCCCCAAAAATCCCAAACCTTAATTTGAGGAGTGATGTAGCTCACAGAGGTTTTTTTTCCCCCTTTTTTTTTTTTTTTTAATTTGTTTTAAAATTATGTATGAAAAGGAAGCATGCAGTCCTTAAGGTGGTTGAAGCTGAAAGAAATATTCCCAATAACATGGAAAAATTTGAAAACATTTTATTCCCCTTTCTTAAAATTTTTAAAAAATTGATACAAATAAACGAGGACAAACTTTCCCCGAAATCGTATTTTGCTTGTTTATTCGTCTTAAAAAACTTTGCTCCCTTTACGTCCCAAAACAAATCGAGATCGTTTTTTCCCCTGTAAGTTATTTTCGTTTTACTTGGTCAATTTAAGGATTTAATATTGGAAAAAAAACCTTATATATATCCTTTTAAGTATAAAAAAAGTCTTAAGTGTCACAAATTACGTATTGATATTAAGTAGTTTTTTGTATATGAATTTTTTTTAAAAAGTCTGGGAATCAGGTATTTGATTTATTTTCGAAAATTTCATGTAAAAATTTTTCTTTTCAAGCATAGCAATATTCAAGGATTTTTTAAACTATCTAAAATAGGAAACAAGAAGACAAAAAAGGTAAGTTTAAAAAGCAAGCCAGGGTGTCTAACGAAAAAAGTATATGAGTGTGTAAATTGTCAAAGGAAGCGGGAGTTTATACCTTTTACAAAAGGCCCCCGGGTAAACTACTCATTTTTATTCTTTCTTTATAACTTGTACAGATTGTATGTCGATTGTGTTAGTGTTTGGGTGCTTTTGGTTGTCAAGTTAAGGCAACCCTCTCGCCAAACCACTTTGAAATCACCAGTGAGCAACGTCCTCAATCCTTGTAAGAAAAAAAGAAACCCCTAAATTTAAAAATACGTATCTAGATGGAGAAAATCCTCACTAGCCCATAAATAATAGCTTTGGATTTTGATTGTTATACTAAAATTTGCTATTTTTTTATGGTATGATTGTATAAAAAAAACTTTAAACGGGTTGGGAGGTTGTCAAATAAAACTTGCTATTTAAACAAAAATAAAGATTACTTACAAAGTTGCTCGGTTTTTGCAAAAAATGACAAAATATGTTTTTGAATATACTTTTGTTGGCTGTTTTATTTATAAAAGTCGAATACGTTGTCAGGTGACGTGTAAAGAAGGTATATGGATCAACAAAGTTTTTTGGCAAAAAATTTTTTTTAAAAAAACGCCACTTGGTTTTTTAAATCCTCATTTTTTTCCTCACTTTACTTTGAATTTCCTCAACCTACCCAATTTAAAACACTTTTCAAGTTTTTTTTCGTGTTTCAGAGCACTTTTCCACGCGATAAGTTTTAACACATCATAACAAATCCAAAAAAGTACATAGAAAAAGAATAAAGGAATTTTTATTTCGATAAGAGACAGGAATTAAACATTCTTAGTAAAATTTCATATTCATATTACAATGCGTGCTTATTTTTAAAAGTAACTTAGATGTTTTCTTTTTAACTTTTTATAAAAGTAGAAACTTAAAAAACTTTTTGATTTAAAAAAAAAAGTTGTTTTTTTAAAACCCTTTTTATGAAGAAAAAAATGAAAATTAATGAAAAATGTGCTTTTTTTAAAAATAGATTCCCCAAAGTTTTATAACGTTATTCAAATCAATTGAATTTTTAAAAAAACTTTTTAAATTTTTTTTTAATTTTTTAAAACTAATTGGATCAATTGTTTCTTTTAAAATTTCCATGTTCACTTTTGGGATATTAAAAATATTGTATTCGTAGGGGGTAGGAATGAAAAAGGTTTTGTATTTTAGAGGTAATGTATCCGTAGGGTTTCTTGGGGGAAAGGAAAACCTTTAAAAGACCCCCCTAACAACTTTTTTAAAACCAAAATCCCGTCCCCGAAAAAACCGGGACAATAGAGACTCCTGTTATGTTTCTGCCCTCTTTGTGGGTTTTGACAGAATCATTTGAAATCTTCATAACGATTTTGAGTTATTGATAAAAAAAATTAACCTTACTAAGTTTCACTTTCAATTTTTTTGTTTTGAAAAAAAAAAATCCAACTTTTTTTAATAGAAAGAAGCATCGAGGTATCTCGGAAAATAAATGGGGTTCAACGTCCACTTTTTAAACGGGCGTGCTGATTTGGTCAGTGAAACTCTAATCCAAACACAGTCCGCTTAGCCCCCCTGCTGTGTGAGATAATTTCAATTTTCCAGCGTTCTCAGAAAACCCGGCCCCAAGACCCTCAGCGCTGCGCAACTTTCAAAAAAGAGGTTATATTTAAAACCAGCATTCTTTGATGGCGCACTCAAAAGTGATGATTTAAAAGAAGTTTTTGGAATAAAGGGGTTTTATGAGACAAATTAAACCAGTTGTTATTTAAAATACAGAATTTCATGTTGTAATATTTTGGCTATATGTTAGAGTTTAAATGCATCTGGGTAAACAGGTTTCCCAATTTTGCGAGTGTGTGAATAGTTAATCATAAGAGGTGCTTTCAAATTTCAGCGTACGTGTGAATTCAAATTTAAGCTAAACTTCAATCAGTTAATTCCAAGAACTTTTAAATTAGAATCAATTAAAACGATTTAAAAAAAAAGAAAAAACTGTGTTCCCCGTTCTTTTTATAATTCTAACGTACGACCACAGCTCGGGGGTTGAATGTGTCCTAACGTTATTTTCTAAATTAGTATTATAGTCCCTGCTAGAGGGGCAAAGGTTTAAGGCGTCAAGTGTTTTAGCTGGCTTCTTAAATAATGAAAATTTTTTCAGAAATGATATCTGATGGGTAATCCCCTAAAAAGCCTAATAATATCTTTGGTATTTGATTTTTAAATATGAAATCCCGTACAGTTAAAACAATAACTTACATGGGCCCAAGCATTAACCCAAACTATCGAGTAAAGGGGGCTGGTTTCTGATAGCTCGTGATCCTAAAAAAAAATCCACTTGTCCCGACGCTTCCGCACTCCATCTTTGACTGCCTTAAAATATGAGTGAAGAAGCCCTTGAAACGGGGATTCCTGGATAGCTCAGGGGTTTGGAGGGGCGTCAAACCCAAAGGTTGGGTTCGATTCCCCTGTCCCCGGGGTATTTTTCAATTTTAGAAAATGAAACTGATGGAGTAATTTCACTAAAAAACATTTAAAAATATATTTGGTTTTGATTCCTTTATTTTTTTAAAGTAGGGTCAAAACTCCACCATCATAAACTTTCTTGGATTTGTGTTTTTTGTGATAGGCCTTGTTAATTATAAGATTTTTCAAAATAATAAATTGGGTTGAAAAAGGGGGGAAACATTTTTGTTTCTTTTCAAACCAGCTTAGTTTTTATTAGGGTAATGCAAGAGAGTGGGAAGGGGTTTAATTAATAGTGGGGGCCCTTAGGAAAGTCGGAAAATTTATTTTGTTGGCCAATGTAAGTAAAAAGCGGCAAGATAGCAGGGGCTTTTTTTTAGGGGTAGTAAGGAAATACGTTAGAAGTGAACATGAAAAAAACGAATTGACATACAAAAAACACAGTTAGGGGAAAGATAAGGGCCCCTTGAAAAAAAAAATTTACTTTACATACCCTTTTTTAGAAAAATATGCTTTTAAAAAAAATTATATAATTTTTTGCTTCAATACAATTGTAAGGGATCTCTTAAAAAGCGGCGTGAAATTTTTCTTGTTGTTTTGAACCCGCGGAAAAAAAAACCTGACAATTTTATCAACCTCAAAAAGTTGTTTGCCCTTTTTACCTCTCATAAAATTTTTTTTTTAATGAAAAAAAGTTTTCCCGTTATGGAACGATTTATACAACGTATAACGAGGAGGGGTAAAGAAAAGAAGGGGGGGGGGGGGTGATTTCATTTTGTAGTTCTACCCTAACCTCTAGCAAACCCCCAAACCCTTTCCCTTTTTTTTAAAAAGCTATGGACCTTAACGCCCCAAAGAAGATGTGGGTGGTGGGAAAAAAAAAAATGTTCTCTCATTGTTTTAGGGGTTATAAGTTACATTGATGGGTTTTTCCCCCCTTTATGGAAAAAAATGGATTCTACCGGTTTATCTGATGGGCATATTCTAGTCGTTATTTTCGTTTTTTTTTATTTTTTTTAAAAAAAACATTTTCTCTAGAAACGTAAGTTATTTAAGTGTTATGATAAAGGTTACAAGTTAACTTTTTGCTGTGCCTAGAGTTGACTTTTGAGTTTTTTTTCTCAGAATAGGAGCGTTATTTTCACTACCTACTTAAAAATTTTTTTTAATAAAAAGCGATTTCCAATTTTATTTTGGCTTTATTTTCAAAATGAATAATTTTTTTCAACTTTAAAAAATTATCTTTAAAATCATTTTTATATGTTTATATAACTCCCAGTAAACAAAAAAATTTATGAAAAAATTTTTATTTAAAACAAAAAAAAATGTTGGTTTTTTTTAAACCTCAAAAAAAAATTTTTAAACCAAATATTGTTATTAAAAGTTTAAACCCCAATTAATATAATGCACATTTTTGGGAAAAAATTAAATGTAAATAGGAATATAAAAAGTTAAAAGATGGGAAACGTCAATGTTTGGCAAAAGGGGGAAGGGGAAAAAACACGTATCTGGTGGGGATTCGAAGAAAATTAGGTCAAAGTGTAGGTGCAAAAAAAACATTTTGGGCCCTTGTCATCCCCAGTTGTTTTGTTTTAAATTGATTTTTTTTCTTAAGTGTGGGTTGTAAAAGATTGGAACCAAGTTTTTAAAATATTGCTGACAAATTCAAAATTTAAAAAAATTGTTTGTTATGTATTTTTTTTTTATTTACTTTCACAGGTGGTCAAGCAGTTAAAGGTTTCAAGCTTAGTAAAAAAATAACCAGGGGCCCCCAAATTTTACACAACCTTTTTTATCCTATGTGTATTTTGGCCTGAGTAACGCAAAGGATCTTTTTGTTTTTTGGGGTTTTGGAACCCTCTCAAAATAAACATATAAAAATTTTAAAAGGCCATAAAAACTGTCAATGGTTGAAAATTTTTGAGTTTTATTTTTTTTCTTAGTTTTTGGGATAATGAACTGGGGCCCCAGTGGTCAAAATTATAAACTTTTAAAAAAATTTACAAGCTAATTTAAATTTTCCCTGTTTTAAAATTTCTAAAAATTTAAATTTGCAAAAAGGGTTTTAAGGGTTTAAAAGGCTTTTTTGTCTATGAAAATAGGTAAATTTAAAATAAAGGGTTTACGGAAATCCCCCACGGACTTTCTCGCTCTATTGTTTAAAAACTAGATAAAATTTACTAAAAAACTTTTTAATATTTTGTAAAACCCCAAAATTATATCCCCTAGAAAACCCTAAGAATGTTTTTGCACTAATTATTTTAAAATTTTTTTTTTATTTCCCGGTTTTAAATTTTATAATATTGTTTTTTAAAAAAATTTAATGTCCCATTTGTTTTTTTTGGCAAAATAAAAAAAGTTTAAATTAGGGGTTTTAAATTAGGGTAAACCCTTTCGTTTAAAAAATTTCAATTTTTGGGTTTAAAAAATTTTTTTCAACTTTTTATTAGGTGATGTAAGTTTATGCCATCCCCATTGATTTTAAAAATTCCTCTTTTATAGGTTTTAACAAAAAAAAATGAAAGTTTTGGGACTTTTGGTCAAAATTTGGAATTTTAAAACATTTTTTGTACAAATTTTTTTTCCCCAAAAGGGGTTTTAAAGGAAAAAATCCCCAAACTTTTGGGACTTACTTATTTTTAATTATCTTGGCTTTGGGAAATAATTATTGCGTTAAAATTTTTGTATCTCTTTAAAACAAAAGCTCACAAAATTGTATTAATATTTTTGGGCCCCATTTTTAAAAAATGAGGGGATTATAAAAATATATTTCTTTTTAAAAGGTTTTTTTTATTTTTAATAGTACTATTTTTTTTCCCAATGATAAATTATTTAGTATTCTAAAATTTTTGCGGTTTTTAACGGAAGTTTTGCTTCTTTGGGGGCCCTTAAAAAATTTTCTTTTTCAGGGGGGAAAATGAAAATAGCCGTTTATTTAAAAATCTTAATAAACCCCCTTTGTACAAATTTTAATAAAAATTTGGGTTAGCGTTTTTATTTTGAAAAAAATCAAATTTTTTCTCTTTTCCCCCTTTTCTTAAACTATTTTTAAATTTTTAAAGTTTAAAACGGGAAACCCCAGCGAGGGCCATTGTAAAACCCTTTTTTAGGGTTTGGGGGTCATTTGGTCAAAATCCCCCAAAATTTCAGGTTAGATTTTCTTTTTCGGTCTTTAATACTTTTCCTTTTATGGTTTGGAAAGTTATATATTTTTTATTATATTTTAAAATATTTTATATATATTTTAAAATTTTATATTATAAATATATATATAAAATTTTTTATATACGTATAGCTTGAAAAGGGTTTAAGTTTTATAAAAAAAATGCTTCTGATATAATATTTGTATTTTAAAGAGACCTTTCATATTTGTACGTTAAATAATTTCAAATTTTGCAAATTTGTTTTAAAGGGGAAAATTATAAAAATATATAATTTTTGATCTGGGCCCGGGGCATTTTTAAAATAATTTTGCCCAGTTTTTGAAAAAAGGGAATTTTTTTTTGGAAAATTTTAAAGGGTTTTGAATTTAAATTTTAAACAAAAAGTTAAAAGAAAATTTTGAGAAAAACGTTTTTTTTATCTTTTGATTTTTTTGTAAAATATCTTAATTTTAGGGTTTTTATAGCCAATTCCAAAAAAACCCCTTTGGGGGAAACCCCATGAAAAATTTTAAAATACCATGTTCTTGCCCAATAGGTAAACATA
This sequence comes from Timema cristinae, assembly GCA_039000515.1. Taxonomy (NCBI): domain Eukaryota; kingdom Metazoa; phylum Arthropoda; class Insecta; order Phasmatodea; family Timematidae; genus Timema; species Timema cristinae. Next base: position 7,260 of record JBCFYV010001529.1, on the reverse strand, counting down.
AATTTTGGCTCTTGTGGAGGTTCAGAAAAGACAGACCCGACAGACGGTGCATGAAACGTTTGATTCATCAAAATCTTGAGTTCCCATTTTTTGTGGGCGACAAAATACTTTCTTACCCGTAAGATAGCGGAAAGTAAAAAAAAATTTCTGAAAGTGCTCTTTTTCTGTTTTTCCCAAAAGTTATGAAAAGCTTCTGGTTTTGGGAAATTACAGCTTTGTAAAACACACACACAACACAAACTTTAAAATATATATTTTAAAATATATATATATATAAAATATATTAAAATGTATTTTATATAATATTTTAATTTTTATGATTTTTTATATTTTTTTAGTATATATATGTTATTATATTTTTTATTTATAATTATTTCTATTTTATTTAAAATGTTTTATTTTTTTTTTACTTTGGGTTTTTTAAATGCCTCATTTGTTTGTCTGAATTGTTATTTTTTGTATACGTGGAAAGATATATTTTATTGTTTTATTTTGCAAACATAAACCGCCCCGGTAGGGATTGGGTTTTTTAACTCGTAGTCGTGTTTAGGTTTGACTGCTTTGGACACCCAGATAAGGTTTCGGAAAATCGGTTGGGTAAACTGGGGGGGTTTTCCCTTTAAATTTTTTTTCCACCCCTCCCCCCAGGTAAATTCGGGCTCACTTCCTCTAAATTTTAACCTTCCCAAATTTTTTTAACCCTTAGCGTTTAAATTTGTAATTAAAACGTTTAACCCGAACGGATATTAAAGGGCGGTGTAAATAATAAAATACATTATTTAAAAAAAACCATTAGCTACAAAAATGAAAACGAAAAAAAACAATAAAAAACTAATTTATCTTTGGATTTTAAAATTTTTAAAATTTTTTTATTTTAGGGACTTTAAAATTTTGGGAATTTTTAAGTTTTTTTTTCCCCCTGGTGATCAAAGATTTTGAATAAAAATTGTTAATTGTACACAAACCCAAAACATGTGGTTTTGGGCTTTTTTTTTTTTTTGATTTTGAAAAAAATTAAAAAAAAAAAAACAGGTCATGGTTTCACCTTAAGGCTTTTTTTTAAAACGTTTCACCCAAAAAATTTTAAAATGTTTTTGGAGATTTTGTTTTTGGTAAATTCCCTACGTTTTTAACCCCAAAACATACGCAAAAAAAAAAAGAGTAATACACACTCTATTTAATTTTTAATTATTATTTTTTGCTGAATTTTGTTTATATAAATTGGAAAGTAAAATGATTTGTTGTTTTAAAAATTAAAATTTTTAAAATTGTTTTTTTTGTTTTCCAAAACTTGGGAAAACAACAAAGTTTAATCAATATTTTTTTGGAAAGGGAAAAATGAACCCCTGTTTAAAAATTTTTGAGGGTTTTTTTGTGATATTTTTTTTATAAGTGAAAATAAGGGGGCGAACCCTTAAAATTCAAGTTATGGGGGATTTTATTTAAATCGTAAACTGAAATTCTCTTTGTAAAAATTAAAAAAAATTTTATCCTCCCAAAAACCAAAAAATTTACCCCAAGCGCTGAAATTAAAAAAAAAATAAAAATTTAAAAGGGTTAAAATGACTTATAATTAAAGCCCAAAAGTTTAATTAGCGAAAAGGCTCCCCCTACAGCATTTAGGTGCTTTTGAAAAATATAAGTGGAATGAAACGAAATGACATATTTCCCCCCTCAAAAAATTTTTTGCAAATTTCGGGGGGTAACCTATGTAATTTCGATGTAGGAAAAGTAAAAAAGGGGAAAAAAAACACCGTCTTTCTTATTTAAATTAGAAAAAAAATTTTTAAAGGGAAAATTTTAAATTTTCCCTTTCTTCAAGAGGGCAGGATTATCACCTAAATTTAAAAGGTTTTAAAATTAAGGACTTTGCCCAAAACTTCTTGTTCCATACGCGTTTTGTTTTTTATTTTGAAAAGAGAGAAGAAAAACCCGAATTTGTAATTTACCAACTATAATGAGCATAGTTAAAATTGTAGTTTGCATTTATTTTTTTAAAAATTTTCAGCTATATTAAAATTCAAGAAAGAACCTTATCTGAAAAATTTTAAAAAGGTTATTGAAATTTTTTCCCCGGGCCCTTTGTATACGTCCCAAAACCCTGTTATCCCACATCTGTCCTTTTGGGGAAAATTTTTATTACCCCAAAAAAAATTTAATTTCCAATAGTATTGTAAATGTTTTAATTTGTTTTTGAAAAAAATTTTGTATTTTTTACCTTTTAAAAAACCTCCCCAAAATTTATTTTATATTTATTATTAAATTTTTTTATTATTTTTTTATATTGGGTTTCATTATTATTTTATTATTATTTTTATTTTATTTTAATATTTTTTTAAATTACAAGGGGGCAGGATTGGGGCACTTTTTACTTAATAGGTAGAAGTAATCTTGGAGCCTGTATTGGTGTAGCGGTTTTCCCCTATTTTTTTTTTTATTTTATTTTTTTTTATTTTTATTATATAAAATTTATTTTATTTTATAGATGAAAACACATGGGTTATAGTTACAAAAAAATGTTATTGCTATCTTTTTTGGGCATTTAAAATTTTTTTTACCTCTTTCTCCCGCGTTTTGATAGTAAAAAGGTCTAACCCAAAGAAGAAGTACTTCGACAGTGTTTAAAAATTTTCCTTTTTTAGATACCATCTATAAAAGAAAGATCATAAATCTAAAAAACATAATAGTGGCGGTGAATATGGCTTTATCATCTTGGAAAAACAGTGAAAGCGGTTTTTTTTATTTGGCCCCCTCATTCGAAGAAGCTTTTGAGCTTAAATTCAAGGACCTTTAATTTTAAGTGTTATTTAATATTTAAGTATTTTGAATTTTAATCAAGGAAAAAAATTTTGGAAAAAAAAAATTTTGGTTTGTTTTTAATTTTTTTCCAAATTAAAATTAATTTTTTAAATGTATTTGGGTTGTACTGTAGTTTAAGATAGTTTGTAATCATTTCTTGAAGTTGTGTCTTACAAAAGAGTTTTTTTTATTTCGCTCTCTTCTAGTTTTATTTCTTGCTCCCTTTTAAAACCCCCCATCTGGATTTCCTTTATTTCCCTTCACCAGGGGTTTAAAAGGGCAGGGGAACGTTGGGGTTTTTAAAAGCTTACTCGAAAAATATATGGGGATGGGAGAGCCTGTTGAACCTCAGTTTAAATTTGTATCACAAAATATCCTTAAACTGCAAAACTAAAGGATCAACTGGGGGAGTCGTTGTCCTCGTGTCAATAGTCGGATTTTTTAAAATAAAAAACTAAAACTTATTTCGGTATGGTGACCAAAAATTTGGCCCCCCTAAGTGCTTCTTTGTGCTTTTAGGTATATGAAGAGAGTATATGTTTTTTCCCTTTCCATTTTCCTTTATTAAAGTCATAGCTAACAGTCAAGACCTCTAACAAGTTGAAAACCATAAAAATAAGCGATTTTTGGTTAAAAATTTTTTTAATTTGTGTACAAGATATTAAAAAATATTCTTGTGACATTTTCACAAATTTTTTCCATCCTGCTGGGTCCGATTAATAAAAATGCTTCCATTTCCCCTTTTTTTCGCCATTCCTCCCCCTTTTTAAAATCTTTATTCTTTTTTCCTCTCCCTACACTTTCGGCTTCTTTTGCCCTCTCTTTTTTGGTTTACTTTTTGGTTTTTTTCTTGCATACTTATTTTTCTTTTCTTTTGGGCCCATCCCAAATTAGTGTCCCTACCATCTGTCTCTTCCTTATTTCTCATGTACTCCAACATCCTACTACTGTCCCTACCATTCAATCTTGCCTCCTCCCTTTTTTATTTTTCCCCATCTTTCCGGTAGCTTTTCCTAATCTTGATTTTCCCTCGTGGGAAAAAAGTTCCTCCAAATCACTTTCCTAGTTTTCAATATCCAATTCCCAGTTTCTGCTGCTTTGCGACAAGGATGCAAAGAATGCTCTGTATTAACATTTCCCCTGCTGCCCTGATTTATTATACCTTCTCTAACCCCCCAACCCTCCTCTCTTTAAGCTTTTTAAAATATTTTTGGTTAGTTCACATGGGTTTTTACCTATATGAAGAAAAAATCATATGTTAAAGGTTTTGGTTGCCAACCTTGTAAATGATCCGGTTTTGTTAAAAAAATTTTAAAGTTTTTTAAATTAATGCTATAATTCTTTTAAAAAGAAACTTTTAAACTTAAGTTTTTCAAAATTTTTAAATTTTTTAATAATTTTTTTTATACAACTCTAAACAATATTTTAAACAAAATTAAAAAAGAATTATTATTCGTTTTGTTTTTTTCTATTGATATGGTAAATGGGTCATACTAATATTTTTTATTACAGGTCTGTAAATTACTTGGAAAAGAGAAAAAAACTTGTCATTTTATTTAATTATAGGAAATTATTTTTTGTTTATTTTATGTTTTTCGAAAATATTTAACTAAATAAAATATTTTAAATTTACTGCGTGAGTGCATCATTGTAAAAAACTTTTTCCATCCGTTAAATTCAAAGGGTTTTTTAAATTTCTCGATCGCCATTTTAAGCTATTTTTTTATGTAACCTTTTGGGGAAGTGCTGGAAAAATAAATTTTTTTAAGTGGAGTTTAAAAAGATAATAAACTTTATGTGTAAATAAAATATAAATTGTATTGGGCCCAAATTTTCTGTGGCAATTATACACATTGTACATTGTTTTCATTAAAATTATCCAAAGTTTTAGATGTAGCTGTTGGGTTTGGGGTTATAAGGGCTTTTCTAGTAACTTTTTGGGCGTCATCCAAATTAAACTAAAAATGAAAGAATTATTCTTGTGTATTTTTAAGCTTACTCTATATTACTTTATAGCTTTATTAGGCCTTTTCCTCTGCCTTGTATTCCTCATTACATTTTTCGTGAAAATTTTTAAATTTTTTTGTGTGATTTAAATCAAAAAAAAAGGAAAAAAAAAAGCAGTGAAATGATTTATTAGTAATAATATAATTTAGGAAAAGTCCTCAGATGAAAATTTTATATATTTATATAAGGGCTAGGTTAATAATAGAATTATAGTAAAAACAATTGAATATTATAGTTTATTTGTTTGGCATATGAATTTTTCCCTTAAAAACTTTTATTAGTTTTTATATTTAACAAAGTATAAAAGCGTTTAAAAGAACCAATGGTTCATTTTTTAATTTCCAATGGGCCAACATTCCAAATACAGAAGCTTTTGTTTTAAAAAAAATTTAAAATTTCGGGAAGTTTGGTTCTCTAAATTCTATAAAGTTTTGTTAGTTCTTAATTTCAATAGCTTCTTACAAAGAGCCTCTTTATAAAATAAAATGGTTTTGAAAAGGAAATACAATATTTTTAAATTTTGTAATAAAAAAGGTACCAAAATTTTTAGATTAAAATATGTAATAAAAGTTTGAATGAAAAAATGTACGGGGTTTATGGTTTTTTGGTTTTTCCGTTTGGGGATTTTTTAGCAAATTTTTTTTTGATTTTAGAATAATTTAAATTTTTGTGTTTTTAAGCTGCCAATTTGATTGGGATTAATTTGCGGGGTTTTATTTTAAATTTTATTAGATCTTTTTTAAATGATTAATAATATTTAAGAACAATTTGTTTTACTTTTTTAAGTTGTATATGATTTCCTTTTAACTGTATATAAACTCAAACGTTTTCAGTAATATTTTCATGATGACTAATGATTCATTCATAGGTCAAAAGGAAAAATTTTTTTGAAGATAGTTTTGATGGAAAACGGGGGGGATTTTAATTATTAAATAAAACACACTAAAAATTTTTATTAACATTTATGATTTAATTTTTAACCCTTTAAAAAAAATACATTTTGGGTGGAATATAAAAAAAAATTCATCGTACTATTTATTTTTCATGAGGGTTAATTTATATAAAAGTGGTAATTTAAGAAAAATATATAGTAAAGAGTAATTTTTTTAAATTTGACAATAAATTGGTTTTAAAAATACTTTAAATATTGCTTCCTTATCAAGATGAATTTGAAATCATTTGACTAAATAAATACGGGTTTAGTGTTTTTATTTTTTATTTATATATATATTATATTTTATAATATATTTTTTATATATATATATATATATTAAAAATTCTCGTTTTTAAATGGGGTCAATTAATGTGTGTTAAGGAAGTCAAATTTTTTAAATCTTAATGTTGTTAAGTAATAAAAAGGTTTTGGCCCATTCTAAGTAAAAGTAAAATTGAGCGTTGAAAAAAAGTGAGTGAGGTGTAAAAATGACGTGGATATATTTATCCCTATTTTATCCCCCGAGATAGTTTATGCATTTTATGCTCGTAAGTGGTCGGGCTTAGATAAAATTCCTCAACATACATTTACACTTTAGTGGCTAGTTCAATAATCCCTTTTCCCATTTTACGTTTAATTTTTTTCTCTTTTGTTTCACTTTGCCTTAGTACAGTTTTTTTTTTAATACTCTTTAAAAAAATTTTGTTAAAGCTAAAAGTAAGATTTATTTAAATATTTAAAGAAAAATATTTGGATAAAATGATTTAACTTGAAAACAAAACAAAATATAATTTGTGAACGTTTTATTAAAATAAAAAGGCCCATGGGCCCTCTTAAAAATCTAAAACAAAAATAATTCCAAGACCAAAAAATATAATCTGCATCTTTCCAAAAAATCCAAAAATAATTTGTCTAACAGAATCCCTTATCGTTACAAACGCAGCTAGGAGAAGATTTTAGGGGTCTACTTTTATTTTTTTGGGGCAATTTTTTTCGTTCTTTAGAATTTTTTACCCCAAAAAATATTTTGAGATGACAAGAGATTACTCAAATAAATTTTATGAGCGTCCCCAATGGTTGTAACTAAGCTAATTTGCTTAATTTGAATAATGGTATTAAAAGAATTATTTATTTAACTAAAATAATGTATTTTATATTTATCCTCCCCATTTCTAGAAGGTGATAGTTTTTTCTTTTTTTTCGATTTAATTGAAATAATTTAGCCTTTATTAATTAGTATAAAAAATATGCTGTGCTATAATTTTTAAACTAATAATGGTTTGTGTTAATCGTGCGAACTTTGTAGGGAAAAAAATATAAAAAATAAGAGCGACTATTTGTTTTTCAACATCTTGAAGTAAAATTATGGTCTTGATCGAGTAAAACCCCATCTAGTTTATAAATGTCGAGATTTCGGGGTTTCGTTCCAGTCGGGTGCTTAGGTGTTTTTTTTATAAATATTTTTCCTTTCTCCCTGTTATGCATTATTTTTTAAAAATTTTTATTATTTTATTATTTTT
>JBCFYV010001528.1:0-48898 GCA_039000515.1 Timema cristinae | reverse complement strand
TAAAAATTTGCAACACAAATATCTAAACCAATGATAAGTTATGAATTATTTACATGTCTCTCAAATAGCACTGCCCTACTGAATGATACCTGTGCACTGCTTCGGTTCATTCGCACCTTTTCCCCATATGAATGACATGTTTTCAGCTTGCTGTTCAGAATCCTTCCAATAATATTCTTTATTAAAGTAAATCTAGCGTATATATAATAGGTTGGCCCAGTTCATGCCCACTGTATGTGGATTAACTAAGTGCTTGAAAATGTGTAAACACGAATGAAGAATCGGTTTCTTCAGCAATTTTCATAGCCTTTAACAATGTGATTGTAATTGACCAGTTTTGAGAAGTAGTGGAAATGAATGATGTGGCATTGGCTTGTATATTTGACGGGGAAAACAGGCAGCATTGTTAAATTTCCAACATTTTGTGTGCTAAAAGCAGAAAATGTTAGAGAAATCGTGTAGTGGTTGAAATATGAAGTGATCGCCATGTTAATGTTGACTGTGGCGATGCAAATTTCCCAGATCGCCTTATTCTATATATGCACCAACATTAAAAGAATTTATCAATAAATTGGACTTTGTTCACCAACAAAAATTGGAGTTCAGTAAAATGCTTATTCTTAAATCATTTTTAGCAGCTGAAAAAAAATTAGTGATTTGGTGGCACAGCACATGGTTAAGGGTAATAATTTAATATAACAGGTGAAAGAGACTGGAGAAACATTGAGCAATACTGCCATTGCTACAAAATTCATGGTACTCTGCCAACCAAATATTTAAACTTCCATCAGTGTGGCTTCTGTGGAGGAAGGGAGACAGATGTCTAACTCTACAGGTCTATTACTTAGCTTAACTAATTTAAGAACAGGAATGTGCACTTATCACTTCTTCAAATTAAAAAATAGGTTTTCAAACGTCTAAAAAGAGTTAAGAGAAACCCAATCAGAACAAGATTGACATAAGCAAAGTAGGGTGCTACAACTGCCGTAAGCAAAAACTCATTCCTGAAATGACCATATGTCAAAGCTGAGTAACCAATCAGCGTTCAATGTGGTGTGTCAAAGTACTTTGCTTATTTTGTCAAAATCAAGTCAAGATAGATGGACAATGGATTGTAGAGTGCACGCTCACATAACTTATAGGCGGGAATTCTTTTGGACATTCAAAGAAATATTTAATAACGTAGTGCTCTATAACATATAAGAAATACCAATTATACTACTACTAAGCCACATGGCTGACTCACTCACTGACATTAATGTTTACCCACTTTCAGATGAGCTAGAAACTTGAAATTTGGCAAACTTATAGCTTTTAACCTGTAACCGGCAGTAAAATTCCAAAAAGTTAATTTTTAACCCCTGAAAAATTCAAAATGGCAGAGCAAGTTTAAAGTCGGTGTGGACCTTTCTTTGGAGGTCTCTTGTGGCTAAATGGTAAGACCTATAAAAAAAACGGCTCTGTAATTACATTGGTTTACATCCACTTGCAAAGAAAACACACTTAGGCTTTGGGGGCATAGGCCCCAACGAGCAAAGAGAGTAAAGTATAGAATACTGCATAAAGTCATCCATTGTGTGTGGTAAGAATCTATGATTACAAATGTTTTGTACACTCCAAAGCTAAGAATAAATCTATTCTCTGTATAAGTCTTAATAAAAAAGGGCAAGGAAATAATAAAAGGGATCAGTTGAAGTGTACGACAGAGGAAAATATCATGCACGATTCCCAAATAAAAAAATCTGTATTCACTGTTGACCTGTGGTTTTGTTTGACTGTTACTCCAGGAGCAAATGCATAAAAACTATGTCTGATGGCAGCAAAAATAATTATCAAAGTTGTGAACTTGTCTGATAAGAAATATATTTTCTATGAAGGATTCCAAAAGGTTGCCAATATGGCGAGAAACAAATATTTTCTTCAAATAAATGTAAAAAGACTACCAGGTGATTTCATTCATAGGGATCTACATGGTACCATGTCAACCCCATAAAGCTGTAAGGTAAAATAGTTTGTTTTGTTCAAAGCTGACACACTAAACGAATCATGGTGTTTGTCAAACATCAGTCTGACAGTCTTGACTACTTAAAGAATTGTCATAATCTGTAAACTTCTTTAGCAAAATATATCCATTGAGGGCAGCCATCTTGAGCAAAAAGAATACAATATTCTTGGTCCTCTTGAGACTTCCTGGCACATGGATAATAATGAAACATTTGATTAGCTCTGTCACACCAGTCATATACTTATTGTAGCTCAACACAATTTCTGGCTTCTTTACCACTTCCCCAATAAGATTCTTTTTGCACCTGTCAACAATATTTGCTGTCTGCAAACTTAAAATTAATTTCACGCAACATTTGTCCTTCCACACCTGTACTAGCACTCGATTCTTGCATATAAATGATGTTTCACTTCACTTTAATTTTCTTACATCTTATGAAAATTTTTGATGCCCCTATTTAAGGCTGTGCCTACCCATAAATGCACGGTTCTAAACAAAAAATTGTTTTTAAAAAAATATTTAATAATTCAACATTGTTGTTTTTTATTTTTATTTTAGTAACATATCTGGGCATCTTTCATAATGCTTATGGAATTTTCAAACCATGCTAAAAATAGTTATTGAAATATTTTCATTAAAATGTTTCCATTTCAATGCATTTTAAATGGGAAAACAAAAATTATTAATTGATTTATTTATTTTCTTTGTACAATTAAGCTAGAGTGTTTGTTTATAACATATTATTTAATGAATAATTTCTTTTTCTTTTTAGACATATTTTTTAATTTGGGTTAGCTTCAATAACCACGAAGATATTGAGCTCTAACGACTCACAAGTCCACACTCTAATCAAAATAAATCGTTTTAAATACTACTTTTCCTTCTGCAACTAGTTGTCTTAGCTGATAATAGGTGCCATTAGTATGATCATTAGCCATTTACAAGCTAGTATCATTTTGCAAGCGTTGGCTAACCTGCTGTATCGGAATGCAGGCGACAGTGGAGGGTGAAACTAATCTCTGTGACCTTGAGTCAAAGAAACATTAATACCATGTGCATTGGGATAAGAAGGGCCAATGTCCAATTATGAAAATTTGCGTAATTAAATATAAACATCTTAATATATTCAGTAACTAAAATACTCACAAAGAATTCCTGCTGTGTGAATAAATATAGTTGGTCCCTACTTACTTCAATAAGAGTATTACTCTAGTGATACATATTTTCAAATAAAAAGCCACATCCTTCTCCATACACAAAGTTTTATGACATTAGCCCTTATTTAAACATGTAAAACATGTAAAATTCTTCACTCTTATCTTACATTCTTTCTTGGGTTTTCTCATTCTTGAGCACTACACGTTGTAATAATAAGTGTTAATATTCAAAGTATATGAAAACTACTGTACATTGAATTTTTAATCCACTATTGTAATAAATAAAAATAAACATTCCTGTTCATATCAAATATAGTTATTTTAAATAAAATTTGGTCTAAATGTAATTTGGAGACGTTCTCAGTATAATTTTATATACTAGTTTTTATTTTACGGTCTAGGATTTGACTCTCATTGGACTTTGGAATAAGTTATTTTTCAAATAGTTAATGAACGAAGTTTTTGGTAATCAAGGTGTGAAAATGTTAATTTTATTTTATTAGCTTGTTAAATGTGATTTAATTTTAATTTGAACCTGTTACATTCTCGCAGTTTGTGTGCTCGTTTCGGAAGAAATGTATCGAGTCTCGAAAAATAAGTATCCACTGTGATTACTTTTTATATAATTAACAATATGTGACCTTTTTGCTTTCGAACAAAATCCAATGGATTGTATAAATTTTGGGGTGGAGAAGTATCTACAAAATATTATTTTATATCCTTGTGAATAACAAGTTTATGAAGCATGGGTCGATGTAAGAAATGGTGCACAAAGAAACTCATAATTGATTATTTAACTGCTTGTCGTAAAGGGTAAGTTTTTTTAATGGTATGCATATTACTGGCGATTAGGCTATCTGTATCTACTAATTTAAGTACAATGGATGCGTAGCGATACTATTTTATTTACTGTAGAAATAATATCAAAATTAAGATACAAATAAATATTTCTATATAACAATGTAGCGATTATTCTGATATTTCAAGTACTTTTTTTTTTAAAAAAAAAAGCTCTTAGCTGAAAGTAAATGTTACTAACACTCTGTAACGCACTTATTGTATGTTCAAAATCTCTTGTGCCTTGGCCGAGTTCGTATCACGCTAGTACTAAGTAATTTCAACCTAACAGGGAATCGAACTAGTCAAGTTACTAGAGCTGATTAATTTACGCACTCAGTGATCAGTCATAGCACTTTAGCAATATTGAACATGACATTGAGCCGATGATAAGAAAAATATATTTAAAACCATTAAAGTTAATGAACTTTTGTGTTCCCTATGCCATAAATTAATTAAGTAATTAAGTAAGTAGTTGAAACCTGACCGCCTCGATTGTATAGTGGTCAGATTTACTGGCTTCAGATCCTGAAGTCCCAGGTTCGATCCCCAGTGCCCCTAATTCTGTCTGTGAAGCAGTGGGTCTGAAACGGAACCAAAATCAACCTCGTGGGGACAAATTAGGAGATAATTGAATGAATAAGTAGCGCTTCAGTCTAGAAAACTGAGATAGAAGTCTGGAGGGCTCGTTGGGCTAACCACATGGCACCCTCAGCTTGAAAATGTTGGTACTATCTTCGCCAACATATGGCAGCCTCTCGATTGGTATAGCCTGCTTGTAGGCTGACACCATGTAGATATTACTAAAGTTAAACTCTACCAATAGGATAAAAAATTATTCCCAAAAACATTTCTGGAAAATTGTGTAAATCCTATAGATGTTTGAAAACTGTAAACACCATATTAAATAAATAACAGATACCCACTTCAGTGGCTGAGTGGTATAAGGTGTCACTACAGTGTTAATTTGGGCTGCTGATAGCAGAGCACTTGGGGTGCAAATCCTGGTCGGGTCTATTGAGGGTAGTTTTTCCTAAATTGTTTCCCTATCTTCCAAAATAAAAATGCTGGTAGATAACCTCTCAAATGCTTCTTTTCTCATTACTACCCAATTAGATTATCATATATGCGTATAACATGAACAGGTAGTATGACGTGGTGATATCAGTAATAAAAATAACATATATTTATAGTCAAAATTGTTCTAGTCTTCGAAATGAAACTGCTTTTAAAATATTTTTATTGCCTCTTTAGCCTCTAAATTTTAAAAATTAACCAAAGCACAGTGGCCAAATTTAGCACATTAAATTTTAGTTATTTTTTATTTTACCTGCTTACTAATGAACTCAAATAAATGGTACGACAAAATCGACAAAATCGTAAGCTACATACTCTCTCGTATAGGTTATTATAGTTAGTGACAAAATCTTCAAAAATAAGTTATCTCTAATTTTACCTTAAATAATTTTTTCTCTGATAAATAAGTATACATTATTATTTATCACTACCCTCACCAGATATTTATTTGAAAAAAATTCAAAAGTGGTACAACAGCATTAACCTGGAGTCACCACTTTGATATGCTAATTACTCAAAACGGGTACGGATACAAAACTTTTTCTTTGTGGTACAAAACGGTACAAAACTAGTACAAAATTTTGGCATCAAAAAGGTTCAAAATTCAAAAGTGGTACTACAGGTTAATGGACGTCTAGCTGGCTGGAATGGATAAGCTAATTTTTCTGCTCGAGTGTGTGATTGTATTTTGACGTTATATCTCCCCATGTTTGGTCCAACTTGGTCGCCTACACACTTTATGGTCTGCCACTACACTTCTTATCTCTATCAGTTCTTGGAAAAAGTTTGCTTGTTGCCTTTACTGATTACCGGTCGCGGTTGCCAGTCTCCCAATTGTTTAAACAAACCAGTAATTCTGCCAACCTGATGGCTGGAATCCACCAGTTTGTATAATGTTAGCAACGCCATCTATTTTGAGAGCTGAAAGCTCAACACACCACCAGAGAGGGTAGGCAGGGCCTTAATCTAAATGTTCCATAAACATGTGTCCTCATTTTTAGAAGGTCTTCACTCAAATCTACACTGTTATAGTAATTGTCCTGATTTAAATGGTATCCATTGTCCAATAATATGTCCACCATTGTACTAAACGGTATTTGTCTATTGTCCGATTTATCCCTGTATCTTTCCAGATTCTATATATTGCCACTTTAAGATTTAAACAAAATATATCTTTTGACACCATATCTGCCAGACTTGTCTGGGATATATGCACAAAACATAAGACGGCCATCATGCCATCATGCGCTAAACTAATGATATTTTTCTGTATGGAATGTATGTCGATCTGAATTTTGAAACTAACATATCAAGTATAGGTCGGATTTTATATAATGTCTTCCTGTCAGCTGGGCGTGATAAATTGTCAGCAAAATGAAAAAAGTTGGAAATCTGCTCAAAACTTTTCAAAGACATCTGTTTGCCATACCTTGGGGTATAAAATATATATCTGGTAAACAAATAGTCTTGTATTTCAGGTCTTCTGTCAATACCAGTCATAAAACACACTCCTATCAAATTCAACATTTCACAGTCACATTCATGTAGTTTATATTTCTTGAGTAGGACGAGTAGGGGTGTAAAAGTATTGGCAAAGGAAGGTCTATTTGTTATTGGCGATAAACGCAAATTGTTTTTCTGTAGCTTCAAAATCTAGATTTAAGTGATCTGACATATTTTGAAATCTTGAGTTTTCATGGAAATTAACTATTCTTGCGAAAATTTATTATTCTCGCAATAAACGTGAAATATAAGTTTTTTTATACAAACTTTAATATTTCAGATTATAGTTGAATTTAAATGATTAAAAACAATTTTTTATTGAAAAAGCATTTCTTCATAGCGTAATATTTGCCACCATTTTCTTTTCTATCAAACATTGATCAGGATGTGTTGGTATCACAAGTTTAATCGACTTGGAGAAATATGGCAAAAGAACTTCAAGAGTGTAACTCTGTAATTTCTGGCCTAAAGAACATTTTCAGAAATGCCCGTAAATTAAAAAGAGAATATAAGAAACATCTCATTGAAACCTACCCGACACTAGGAGTTAAACTTTGCCCAATTCCTGTGTTAGCTCATTGGTCTAGTTGGTTTAATTCTGTGGTATAATAGTTAGAATACTTAGATGCAATTGTTAATTTTCTCAAACAAAATAACAGTGTTTCAGTTCAAGGTCAAAATTTGTTGGATGACCACTTGACTGGGACTAAATGTAAGATAGTGTAGATTCAAGAAGCCTTTGTGTCTGAAAATTTCAAATTAATTACAAATCCAATTTTGGAGTTTCAAAGTAAAGAGAAGCCTGTGTTGCATTTGGTACATTCAAGAATCAAATCGCTGAAAGCCAAGTGCGAATTAGTGAGAAATGGTCAGTTTGGTATCAACGTTGTACAGATGTTGGCCAAAGTTTCACCACTATGTAGATGACAAACTGAGGAGTGTTAGAAGGCATGTGATGTACTAACTTGTGCTAGGCTAAATTCAATGTTAGCCAAAAATGGTGATGAAATTAAAGTGATAAGAGCATTAGGGTACCTGTTTGACCCTACTAAGTTACCGAGCAGGCTTAATACAAGTAATTGGAAGGAACTTGAAAGAATGTTCAAGGACCTTCCTGCTTTCTTAGACCTGCAGTGTGATTTTCAACTTGGCCACAAATAATCATGCACATTAATTTCCGAACAAATTGACAGTGACTATTTGGATGAGGTAAAAGCTTCAATAGGTTTGAAACACAAAGGCGAACATTTTCGTGTTTTTGTAGAAAAATCACTAAAATCTATTTGGATAACCATTTCAATGTACAATTTGGTAGTGACTGATAGATGTACCACGAAGAATGAAAAAAACATTAATACATGTTGTATATTACAGTTTGGCAATATAGAATAGGGTGATGTGCTGGTAAATATTTGTGTTGAATTTTCAACACCTAATACCACTATTTTGAAAAATTAATGAGTTTTTTTTTTAATATTCACCATGAAAACTTGCCTCCGGGTATTGGGTAGCATATATATATTTGTTATCTCCACAAGATGACCAACTAATCCATTGGTTATAAAATATTTTAACTAGGAAAAGTGCACATTTTCTGGAATATCAATTCTGTAGAAGCCGTAAATTGGAAAATATTGAGTTTTAAATCTGGATTTGTCCACAGAGTATTACTTGAAATTATTACTTTTCAGGAGGACATTCTAGTCCGCCAATTATTTCAGTTATTCATTTATTTTTCTTATTTATTACTACATTCATGGTTATGGTTTAGAATTGAATTGGTAGCTACATCCATCAACTTCAATATGAATTATTCAGAATGGCTAAAAGTTCAGTGGTTCATTGATATACCATTACAATAACTTATTGCAATAAAACGTAAAGTTAAACCCATGCCAGGGAACATTCAGGAGGTCAAGAACATTGTTCAACACCCATAGCATGGATAGATCTAAGATTCAATTTTTTTTTATTTTTTTTAATCCCAACTCAAAGGTGTAGAACATGTTTTACCACAGGTGTTACAAGTGACTTAGAAATGTATGTTTTTCTTGTTATTATAGAATTGTGATCGATTTGGGATACCATACACCTTTAGGATGTATAACCATTGTTAAGGCACTAGCTCAATTTACAATGAGAATTAAGGAAATCAGAGCTACACAAAATTACTACTATTGAGTTTAAAGAAAATGCAACTATTTAAACTAGATTTAACTTACCAGCTAGTAATATGTAAATAATAAATCGAATTGCTAGGTAGCAGGTTCAAAACGAAAAATAAATCCATGTATGTAGGAGAATTAAACAAAAAAGTTACTACATGACCCTCATCTCAAACTCATCCACCACTCAGCTGCCTTTAAAATGGAGACAGCTGTGAGGTGTGTATGTAGATCCCTCTTCACTAGCAGAGCCTTCACCTCAGTTTCAGAATAAACATAGGAATACCTTGGGCACTCAGGTTTTTTTAAATTTTATTTATCTAAAGGAAACACCACTTATTCTTCCTAGGGCACCAATTTTGATGTCAAAGCTACAAAGATAGCAAAATTATCAAACTTGTTTCAGTGGAAGAAGTTCCCTAACAAAGAGGACATGTTTGGGGTGCAGTTCATAAACCCAAATCGACTGACTTTGATTTAATGTTATGGATGAAAATATTCTTAACTTCATTAATACCCATAATCAGGTAGTGGTTTTGTTTTTTAATTTTATCTCCTCTTTAGTTCTTTATAGAAATACAGTCGCTCTTCCTGGGGGATTGTCAGCTAATATTTTCGCTCTCATAAAATGTTTGAACTTTCTCTACAACATCTTGTGGGAGAGCACGTGCATTAGATAACTTTTTGACCGCAAAAATGTCACTAGGCTCACCAAATAACTGTTCAAAAAGTGGTTGAATCACAGCTTTCTTTTTTTGGGGAGAATGGGGGGAGGGGTGGTTTAATGGAAGATTTTTTTTTTTCTTGGATACAGCTTTGCGCAGGGAAGTTCTAGACATGTAAGAACCCGTGCCTTCTTTAGAGTCCCCTTGTTTGTTGGTAACAGTAGCTATGCAGGCTGATTTCTTCCTCATATACTTCTGTACTATTGTCTTATTCTTTCTCTCTTCCTTAAGAGCTTGTCATTCTTTGTATTTCACTTTCTCTACTTGACATCTCACTTTGTTTTTCTCTCCTTTTAAATTCTCATTACAATTCTCTGGATCTTCCTTCATCCTGGCTCTGCATTTTTCTGTACTAAGTGCAGACTTAGGTCCTGTATTCTGCAAAAAGATAAATATGTTGTTTTATTCAAGTCATTGGCCTAAATTTTAATAAAAGTAAACTTAACCGCATAGCCTAGATTGTATCAAATTTATGATGTATATAGACATTTTGTAGGCCTAGATTAAGTGGTAGGCTTAACAAAAACAAAACAATTATGAAGTTCCCTCAAATCGAAAGCCTAGGTTTTAACAAAAGTAAACCCAACTTAGGTATAGCTTAGATTGTAATGAATTCATTATGTATATTTATATTTTTCAGTTTGTATCACTGTTATAAGCCGACAATAAGTGGAAGGATGATTTATAATATGTATTGTGGAAATTATTACATTTAGCACCTGAAATTTCAATATCTAGGAAACATTGTTATAAAAAATGTACATAAAAATCATAGGGAGATAGCTTTTAGCTAAAATATCAACATTACCTAAATTTCAAAAACAACCGAAAATACCCCAAGTCCATTACAAACTTTCACTTTTTTCACCAGAAGTGTATTGATTTTACTTATATACTACTTATTTACTTACCAACTTTTTTAACTCAGAGTGATGCAACTTAATATATAAACTCACTTGTTGGCAACCTAACAGCTGATCTCTTAACATATAGGGGTACGAAATGTCAAACCTTATTCCCCGTCAATTAACTGAAAAAGGACATAATTTCATCACCATTAAAATAGAAGATAAAAAATAATAAACTCATTGGATCTGTAGAATTAGACATCTTTTAAAAGTGTGAGAAATTTAAAAACTTTTTTCTTTCTTTCTTTTTTCCACTTTTCATTGATTGACTGTATATTGTTAATGGTATTCTATGATTTTGATGCGATCTATAAAAAGTTACAGTTTGCAGATCACACAAATTGACAAATATATTAAGTGTCCTATTTTTCAAACTAAACTAACTTAGTATGTTTTTACATGTTAGGTACATGTTCTTAGCTTCTAATTTTATTAGATCAAAAATTATCTTATCAAAATACTATGAAAGTTTTGTTATCAGATTGTATTCCAAAATTACCTTCAGGTTTATGTTAGTGTGAAAATGACCATATATAATGTTTTCAATTATTTTTGATATCACATCTTACTACCCGTGTTTTAGGGATTAGGATGGTTATATTTATAGAAAGTGTACCCACATTTTTGTGGAGGGAGAGTGGAGAACCAGTATGGAAAAACCACCCTCAGTACATCCGATTGAAACTCAATCTCCTGGTCATCAGTAGTCTAGCCTACTGTGAGAGTAGTAGCCATCGAAGTGGGTTATTTCTAATTGAATGCGAGTATGTTTGCATGCTAACCACCATTTTATTATCTAATCCAGACAATTTGGGAGCTGTGGTTATGCTAAAAAACATAAAGTAGTGATTTTTCTGGGAATTTAATACCTAGTCGAGTTTAGAAAAATTCATGTAGTTTAGTTTGATCATGCCTTTGAATATAGGGTCTTAAAATTTTTAAATTCCTCGATAAACAGCAAAATAAAAGCATAGGATTCAGAGATAGTTCCCAGTTTTTCTGAGGCATGGCCGCACAGCAATTATTAACTATTTAGCTCCTAAAACAAATCTACTAAAATAGTCACTGAATTAGTGGAAGTTTTAGGGATAATTTTTGTGCCACACAGATATTTGCCCTCATTCCACAATGCTTGTGTGCAGCGCTTGAGTGGCACTTCCATTCAGTTTTCACCCTTCTTTCCAGGTGCAAGACCGATTTTAAAATTTTTGTTTTTCAATAGCCTTCTATTAATAATCTTTATTGAAGTTAAGCTCATTTTTATACAATAATACATATTAAGGGTTATAAAAGGTGACCTGGCGGTCTAGGGGTAAGGTATCAGACTTCTGTGCTGGGGGTCCGGGCTTCAAACCTCAGTCCCGGTATAGATTTATCTGATTGCCAAACCCTTTGTTCACCTCTGACAAGACATGTATTAATCATAACTTGTGAATGTGTGGAATGCCAGGTCTCCACCGTGGTTCAGATTACACGAACTGTAGGTCCTCCATTTCATCTTGCAATCGCCCTACTATTACACATTAGCGTAAATGCGTACAACCCGAACGGGCAGTAAGACGCGGTGCTAATAATAATAATAAAAAAGGGTTATAAACATTTTCTCACCATAAAAATCAGTGTTTACAGAGAAAATTCCTATTTTTACATACATTTAATTTGAAGATCTGGACAGAGAGGAACCCAATTTTGTTTTTCAAAGCGTTGCTAGAAAACCATTTATGTACTTGGAATAGTATACAACCTTAAAAGGGATATAATATATATATATATACACACACACATGGCTTTAAAAGGGAAATATATTATATATACTCATATAAATAACTATTATACAGCTTTATGATTTTAATAATGGAGAAGGTAGGGCAGATTGAGCAATTTTTTGCAACGTAAGAAAAGCTTTGACAACATTAATTCAGATAAAATATTGACCCAAGTAGCTTTATAGTTTACCCTACATAGATAAAAGAAAAGAAATTGTAGGGAACAGGGGGGGGGGGGGGGGTTTGGAGATCGAGGGGCAGAAATCTGAACAGGCATAGCATTGGATTAAAGAGCTGGTTTGGTTTATTTTCAGCAGCATGTATTACTACCCGTTTGAGTTGTAGACACTGTGCATTGATGCAATTGGTGCAGGTAGTGGCAGAAGCTTGAAAAAAATTGAATGATGGCGATTCCTGAAACACGTGGCTAATCATAGCTTATTGATGCTCCAAACATTTTGAAACTGTGTATAAATATGTTAATTTCAGTACAACAAATCAAGTAAAAAGTGTTACAATATGAAATAAGAGTTTTTGTAATGTAGGATGTTCAAATAGATATAAAACACTAATAAATACATAAAAGTTTACATCTTCCTTGATAGGAATGGTGTCAATAAAAACGAGACAAGTGGGCCCAGATAAGCAACAGAAATGATAAATTAATTCATGTGTATCACAAACTAATACATGATGGTTATCCACAGGATCAGTTCTAATAGCTGAATCAAAATCAATAAAGTGAAAAATGACAACCTGGACATGGGAATCCCACCAGAGACCTTTGGTTTTGCAAGCCAATGCTCTTACACTAAGCCACCCTGGTTCGTCTCATATCCAGGCCCATCTTTCACTAGTTATTGGTGTATTGGGTCTATATGTGGTAGCTTGTGAAAGTATCAGCCACTCAGAGCTCACAGTTCATAGTGGCTTGTAACTAACACCATGAACCCCTTCATACGGAGCCAATCAGCAGCGCTTTCACTTGGAGATAAATTTGAGTGGCACTTCTTCTGGTCTGAGTTGTTGGTTTTGCCGCCGAAGGTGGTGCTGCTCGTCATGAAATCATAAGTTAAATTAAAGGTTTCACACGAGACTGCATCCCCATCGGGTTTTTTTAGTGGTGCGTATGTGGCACTGCTAACACACATCTATTGGGCACAACTTCCTACGCAATACTCCAAGTTTCTACTTGAAAGTCAAGGAAGTCGGTTGTGTTATCACCATTTTTGTTGTTGAATCTTCTAAGAATAACTTTGGACAAGAAATTTCTGGGTAAAACTTCAAGGCATTTTGTACTTATACTAGATAATGAACTAGTATAAATCTGTTAATTTATAATTTATACATGCAATAGAGAATATATAAATTTAAAAAATATTCTATTTTTAACTCACCTGTGTGTCAAAGCCATTTTTTCATATGGTGGAATGGTCTGTCCCATGATGGGTTTATTTTCTTCCAAATTTAATTGCTAATTCCAGCTAGAATCTCTTTAAATGATTTTTAGACATGCAAAAATATGAAGGGAAAAAAAATGTCATTGTTTTGTACATCAAATAAATTATGAAACAGACCCCCATTCGATCTTTCCAAAAGCAATGAGTGAACCCAGGTTCTTCTTTTCCTTTATATAAGCAAAATCACTAAAAGTAAATCTTTTCCATGCCCATGTTCACATGAATACTGAATTCTACTCCTAGAAATAGTTAGGGTAAGCAGGATTTCATACGTGCATATATAGGACTTTGAACACATATTAGCAGTGCCATCGATGCTTGTGAGTGGTTCTGTAAGTGCTGCTAAGTGGCCTCATTTTAAGGGGCCCCTCAAGCAAAAGCGCTTCTCAGAAGCAGTGTTGAGTGGCCCCGTGTAGAGGGGCTCTATGCTGCCATGCACATTGTATTATTAATTTAAGGCTCAATTCTCATTCACTCAATTGAAGAAATAATATAGCAAATCTGTTATTTATATTTCTACTGACTCCCAAATATGAGTAAAGCCAAGAACAATGTCAAAGCCATTTAACTCGAATGGGTAGTAAGAAGTGGTGAAAATAAAACTATTTCAAGAAACCAATCAAGTTAATTAGTTTCAGGCTATATTTGTAAACTAAACTAAACCTTGCATACATTAACCAGTTCTTTAAGGTCTAGTTAAAATTTCATCTTTGTACATTGTAGTTTTGACCTACTAATAACTAGTTTATCTAAGGTTTTGTTATTGCTGATTTGTAAATCTTTGTCTAGTATGAGCTAAACGGTAAATAAAAGTGCATCTGCTATTTCACATCAGTAGGGCCTTCCTACTTAGTAGTAGGCCTACATGATATAGCCGTACTTTGTGCCACTTCTTTTTACACTAAATACAGGGTGACCCACGGAAAAGTAGCCCACCTCGTATATCCAACAGGTGCCTCACTCTGAATTGGAGGTCAATCCCGTTCCACCCATATTGTGACATGAAGAATGAGTCAATATAGCTTTAGACAAGCAGTTCACTTGCTCATTCTTCATGTCACAATATGGGTGGAAAGGGATTGACCTCCATTTCAGAGTGAGGCGCCTGCTGGCTATAGGAGGTGGGCTACTTTTCCGTGGGCCACCCTGTATAATAATTATAGGTTTATTATTCAATGGTGGCACAGAAATATAAAATACACAAAGCTAAAATGTAACTACACCTAGACTAATTTAGATTGTGTTGACATTTCAAAGATTTAAGGTATATAGGCTAATTCGGATGGATTAAGCTTGTAAATTAAATTTAACAATTCAATATAGGCTAACGCATTTTCTAATATTTTGTGTTGCACAAAGATTACATATGTTTAATATTATATCATTTTTACCAACACACCTTACAGCTTTCTATTTTACATAAAATAAATTTTCATCTTGAATTTCAGTTAATTTGGTTACATGTGTTATGAATGTGAGGAAATGTATGGTCAAGTGATTGGCTACACTGGTATATACACGCCAGTGTGAAGGACAGTGGGTGTGGACAAAGTGAGTCAGTTGAGAAAGTGAACTCAAAGAGTATTCGTTACAGAGTGTAAAACTAAAACCATATCAATTTACCATGTTCGTATTATATGCAAGGTAGCCTCCAAGGAAAGTCTAGAACATAATAGTGGCGACGAGGTGTAAAAAGAACCCGCGTACATTTTATTTTTCGCCTGGATATTTTCCTGGCGAACGAAGTTCTCCTTAATGGCAGATAGGGAGGAAGCGGCTTCTGTTCGTGTTACTGAATCAATTCCTAAGTTTAATATTGAACCTTTTGATCCATCTAAGTCCAACTGGAAAGTTTACTTAAAAAGATTAAAAAATAAGCTTAGGATTTACAATTTATAGGAAGATAAGCAGACTTTATATTTATTAGACGCCATTGGCGAACAAGCGTACGAAAGGTTATGTGATCTGTGTGAGCCGACTGAACCAAAGTCTAAAACATTGGAACAACTTTCAAATATTTTGACTACATTTTTTCAGCCAGAACAGAATGCATTGGCAGAAAGGGTTAAGTTTCAAAATAGGGTGCAAAATGAAGGGGAATTACCAGCTGATTTTGCAGCTGAATTAAAAAAACTTACGCGTTATTGTAAATTTCCAAATGATTGGTTCGATGACGCCCTTTCTACTCAATGTGTGCACGGATTGCGTTCTCAAGATCTAAAGTTGAAACGAATGGAGCTCGCCACAGTTAATTTTGGGTCTGCTGTTGAATATGCTAGTTCTTACTCTGGTTTACGTCTGTCGGTCCCACAAGATGATATTTGTACCACAAATGTCAATGTAGTTCAAAAGAAAGTTCAGAAACAAAGATTATATAAATCCAGTGAAGTATGTTGCATACATTGTAACTTTACAAATCATGATTCTGGTAACTGTTGGTATCGAAACGCTTCTTGCCGTATTTGCGGGGTCAAAGGCCATATAAGTTCTGCATGTGAGAAAAAGTCTTCCGGTAACACAAATCCAGATAAAAATAGAGTTACTCTAAAAGAAATAAGGCTTTATACCAGGTATGCTCAGAGGATCAAACATCTGATGGAGAAATTATCAATTTAAATGAAACTCCTGGTGTGTTTTCTGATATTTTTCATATTAAAAATTCAGTTAAACCTAATAAAATCATGGTACAGCTAACAGTAGATGGGGTAAATATGGAGTTCCAAGTTGATACTGGGGCACATGTAACAGTAATCAATGAAGCTATATTTAGAAGCAAGTTTCCAGATAAAGAAATTTTACCGACTACAGTAAAATTGTGTACCTATACCGGCGCACACATACCATTGTTGGGTAAAGCTAATGTCCTAGTTAATGGAAACAAATTGGATTTATACTTAGCAAAGGGGGATTTTGCCACCATAGTAGGTCTTGAGTGGTTACGAACCCTTAAGTTAAATTTGACAGAACTTTTAGGAACTGTAAACGCGATCGATAAACCTTCAAGAACTACAAACAAAAATGAAAATCTACAAGATATCTTAGTAAAATTTGAGAATGTTTTAAGAAAAGGAGTAGGTAAAGTCAAAGGAGTGGTGGCTCAGATCCGACTTAAACCCGACTGTTCCAGTGTACAGGAGACATCGTAATGTGGCCTACTCCCTTGTTCCTAAGATGGAAGCAGAATTGAATCGCTTGGAAGAAGGTATTTTATCCAAAATTACCCATGCAGAATATGCTACTCCGGTGGTTCCTGTAATGAAGAGCGACGATACAATCAGGATTTGCGGTGACTTTTAAGACAACCATCAACCCTCAACTCATCATCGAGGACTACCCCATTCCGAATATCGAAGGTATTCTTGCAAATATAGGAAATTGTTCATTTTATTCAAAACTTGATATTAGCCAGGCTTTCAATCACATTGAAGATAAGGAGTCTGATCGCAAGTACTTAACAATTAACACTATAAAGGGGCTCTATCAGTATAATAGACTTCCATTTGGCATTACTACTGCTCCTGCCATATGGCAGAAAACAATTGAGGGGATCTTGAAAGATATTAAAGGTGTTCAAGTTTTTTATGATGATATATGTGTTAGCTCTGAAACCGAAGCTCAACATTATCAATTGCTCGAGTCTGTGTTTCAGAGGCTGGAAGATTATAACATCAGGGTTAATGTGGACAAGTGTACCTTCCTAAAACACTCCATTAAGTACTGTGGATTTATAATAAGCAAGAAGGGTATCCACAAATGCCCTGAAAAGATGGAAGCAATTTTGAAAATAAAGCCACCAACTTCAGTAACAGAATTAAAATCATTTTTGGGGGCAGTCAATTTCTATGGTAAATTTGTACCAGACCTCAGTACTTCAGCCCATCCCCTTTACAATCTTTTAAAATCATTGAAATTAAAATTCACTCCTGAAGTTTGTGTCAAATCTTTTGAACAAATTAAGGAAACAATAGCATCTGACAGGGTACTTACCCACTTTGACCCGAAGAAAAAAATTGTCCTCTCTACTGATGCCAGACCTTACGGTTTAGGGGCAATATTGTCCCATCGCATGAGTGATGGCACTGAAAGGCCAATCGCCTTTGCTAGTCGGACCTTGAGCCTGGGGGAGCAAAAGTGGAGTCAAGTAGAAAAAGAAGCATGTGCCATTATATTTGGCGTAAAAAAGTTTTTTGCTTATCTCTTTGGCCATCGATTTATATTAGTGACGGACCATCGTCCGTTACTATCCATCTTCGGATCATCCAAGGGTCTTCCGGTTCTGTCTGCACTAAGACTCCAGAGGTATGCTATATTTCTTCAAGCGTTTAATTATGACATTCAATATCGTCCAGGTGCAGAGCATGGGAATGCAGACTGTTTGTCACGTCTACCTTTACTAGACCAAGCAGAGGATTTTGACAGGGATTTAGAAGTTTTTAGTTTAGGCCAAATCAATGTACTACCAGTTACTGCACAGGAAATAATTAGAAGTTTGAATAAGGAAAAGGAAGCTGCGGAACTCATCCAAGCACTCAAATCGGGGGTTACTTTAAAATGCATGAATAGTTGGGGACATCCACACCATGAATATTCCTTGTTCCATGATTGTCTTTTCTGGGGCCAGCTGGTGTACATACCCACATGCCTAAGATCCAGAGTATTAGATGAGCTACACGAGGGACACATGGGAGTGGTTAAGAGCAAAGCATTGGCACGAAGCTATGTGTGGTGGCCTAAAATTGATTCAGATATTGAGAAAATGATTTCAAACTGTTTTTCTTGCCAACAGATGAAAAACAACCCTGCCAAAATATCTTACCACAAGTGGCAATGCCCCTCATCACCCATGGAAAGGCTCCATATAAATTATGCAGGCCCTCTCAAAGGCATGTATTTTCTTATTATTGTGGATGCTTTCAGCAGGTGGGTTGATGTCACCCTGTAAAAAATCTAACTTCTACAACAACAATTAAACTACTAAACAATTTTTTTATAAATTTTGGTCTCCCCCGCGTCATCGTATCAGATAACGGCCCTCAATTTACTAGCTCAGAATTCTCAAACTTCTGTTCTGAGTTAGGAATCAAACAAAAATTGATTGCACCATATCATTCGGCTTCCAATGGCTTAGCGGAAAGGGGAGTGCAGACTTTTAAAGCCTCTCTCAAAGCAGCCATACTTAGTGGAAACAATATTAGTAATGCTATAACTCAATTCCTAATAGCCTATAGGAGGACTCCCCACTCCATCACTGGAGTATATCCTGCATCTCTCTTTTTAGGGCGTACGCTAAGGAGCCGTATAGATTTAGTAACGCCTTTAGGTCCCCTAGCCCTTCAGCGGTGTTCCGAAGATCCGGTGGATGTTCCAAGGATTTTCGAAGAAGGATCAAAGGTCGCTTTCCGTACCTACAGAAACCCCGAGAAAAGTGGCTTTTGGGAATTGTCAAAGAAAAAAAGGGGTGATTTACATTATTTAATAAATCAAGGGGATAATACCTATTTCCGCCATGTGGATCAGATGAGGCCAGTTGGGGAGGAACTCAGTAGACAGAATATGAACACAAATAGTAGCCAGACTCCAAGCTCAGATCCAAGACCTTCTAGGAGGTCAATAGCAGTTGAGCCATCTGAACCCCCATATCAGCGCCATCCAATTCGCTCAAGGGTCAGTTGGACTCACCCACTCAAGAGAAGAGAACCAGCCCTCCTCATGAAAGAATCTCACCCAGGAGTAAGCCTTTGGACCTACCCCAAGAGATGAGAAAACCCATCAATGAAGAGTCAGCCTCAAGAGCTACACCAGCTCGATTGGCCTCTACTAGGAGTGGCCGCGTAATTAAGCAACCTACAAGGCTCAACCTCTGAAGAGAAGAAATTTTGTGAACATGTTTTTTTTACTCCCTCAATAAATTCAATTCTTGTGGTCAGGTGGTGGTTGGGGGTGTTCAGACAAAGGAGGGAGGAGTGTTATGAATGTGAGGAAATGTATTGTCAAGTAATTGGCTACACTGGGATATACACGCCAGTGTGAAGGACAGTGGGTGTGGACAAAGTGAGTCAGTTGAGAAAGTGAACTCAAAGAGTATTCGTTACAGAGTGTAAAACTAATACCATATCAATTTACCATGTTCGTATTATATGCAAGGTAGCCTCCAAGGAAAGTCTAGAACATAATAACATGACTTATTTTAAATAAGCCTAATCCCTTACTAAAGGATTGATGTAAATAATAATAATAATAAACCCTTTGAAAGCCATATTTAATTATTATTTCATCCATATCTGTTGTGATACTTTGTTTATTATCAACTGCATCATTTAAGAGTTTAAAAATTTTGCCACATCAGTGTCATCAATGTCTAAACACGGTGCCTGTGAATTTGAGAGGAAGTGTACCAGCATTTGTGTAGAGGGAGAGAGATCAATTTTGAAAACACAACCATCAGTTAACCAGACCATGATTCAAACCTCAATCTCCCTGTCATTGGTAGTCTAGCCTAGTCTATTGCAAGAGTGACGCTTTAGACCATGCAACCACCAAAGTGAGTAGCTGGCTGAATGAACTTTGTGTGTGGAACATACACTTAGTGGCAATCAGATAGCTGGCTGAATGAACTTTGTGTGTGGAACATACACTCAGTGGCAATCAGATAGCTGGCTGAATGAACTTTGTGTGTGGAACATACACTCAGTGGCAATCGGATAGCTGGCTGAATGAACTTTGTGTGTGGAACATACACTCAGTGGCAATCGGATAGCTGGCTGAATTAACTTTCTGTGTGGAATATACACTAAGAGGCAATCGGATAGCTGGCTGAATGAACTTTCTGTGTGGAACATACACTCAGTGGCAATCAAAATAAATTATTACTAATGGAGAGATGTGTTCAAAACATGTTTAAGCCTCCAGTTAGCTGTTGTTCTACACCATATTTCCCCTAAAAATTGTCCAACTCTAAAGATTTTTTTTTTTGTCAAATAGGTATCTCACTACATGTTCATTGTCACTGTACATGTCACTGTTCATTAAGAACACGAATGAAATTGGTGTGCGCAGCAGCCATGAATCATTGACATTTTTTATTTATCTGTAACTGCTCATATTTTAAATACTTCTGAGAGTATCAAAAGCTTTTGCGCAAAGTTAGAGTTATGGTTTAGACAAATTACTAATGGTTTGAACAAAATGTTTCAATTGTTAGAGAAGCAAAGATAGAAAAATAACTTTCCAAACAGTGTGTCTAAAAATCTAAAAATGTTATGCTTGTTAAGTGTAACGTGTACATAAAAAGTTTGTAGAACACTTTTTTATAACATTCAACCATCAAAGCGGTTAAAAATTTAATAACTTTGAAATTAAACAAATGACACACAGTGACAATGAGATTACTTTGAAAGGAACAAATGCATCATGTTTTCTTTTGACATCCCTAATGAATGTAGTTCCTGAACATGTTATAATTGAAATTTTAAAATTTTACAAGAGAAGTTTTATTTTTCTGCATGGTAGGGTATGGTGATAATTTCAAATATTCTTAACATTAAATATTCTAAATTATTGTGTAAGCAATAAATATACTAAATTATTTTGTACACAATAAACATACTAAAATTATTTCCACTAGCAAATGTGACTAACTGA
Organism: Timema cristinae; assembly: GCA_039000515.1. NCBI lineage: Eukaryota > Metazoa > Arthropoda > Insecta > Phasmatodea > Timematidae > Timema > Timema cristinae. The sequence continues at coordinate 27,654 of JBCFYV010001528.1, read as the reverse complement.
TAGAAGCTAAAAGTAATTAAAACATGTTTGAAAATAAAAAGTAACTACTAAGGTTTAGACTACTTTAATTTAGTGGCCATTTTTAATTCATATTTTATACTTACAAATAATTTAGTTGTTAGTGACTAGGCCCATCCATTTTTAAATAACCTTATTAACAGCATCCCAGCAGCTAATGATGTGTAACCGTATGGCCTAAATTGGAAGGTGTGTTTGTATAATATTGATTGTTATGGATTGTGAATGACAAAAAGTGTTTTGCAGGTTGTTGTGATTAGCCTATAAACAAATAGAATAGAGAAGCTGACCACATAAACATTGTCAGCATTTCTTAGGTAGAAACCAGACCAGAAGGCAGGATAAAAATGAGTAGATCCAACCATCCGGACTGACAAATCAACATCACAGTCTAGGGTCTCACTGCCCGATTCAGTATTTGTAGTAGAGGGCCACCGCTCGAACCCAGGGTACTGGGGTTTGAAAACCGTGTAGGGACCACCTAGAAGTGCATATCAAACGCTCAACACTATATAGGCCACACAAATTAAGCATATAAGAATTGCTGACAGCAATCAGGTTACTCAAGTTCAATATATAAAACTAGGAGGCAAAATTTTCCAATCACTTAAATTAAGAATCTAAGTTCCTAGGTTTCATAAAATCATAGGTCCCGGAACTTAGTGGGGGTGGGAAGTGTCTTGGAAAAATTGTATTAACAATTGAACAGGCAACAACAGTATCCAAGTGACCATGATCTACCTGTAGCCATGCTGCCATAGTCTAGTTGATGTTTACTTTCTTCAGTTGAAGGGGGCTGACGTACCCAGAAAACGATATAATTATGTGTTCTGTTGTGTTTTTAATTGTGAACTTTGAGGCTTATAGTTTTCTACAAAGTATGTATGCCTTGACCTTTTATTCTTTTCTTAATGTTTGATTTAACAATTTACTTAAGAGTCTCATAACCATTAACATTGAAGAAGATTGATTTGACTCATCCTTTATTCAAAAATTTTCATTTCAAATTTTTTATATAGCATATCACAAAATCAAAATAGGTTAAAAGTCTTATTGAGGTTAACTAAAAGTTAAAATAAAGCAATACAATGCATAATTTAAAAAATTCTTGGTCCCAGCCTTAGGTTTTGTGGACAAACTATTTGGTGAGCAATTTACACCAATAAGATCAATACAATTGTTCTCTACATGACTGATAAAGTCTGTTCAGTGTATGGATTGTTTTCTGAAAGGCCTTTTACCTTACCAGAAATCTATTATATAGTAGGATATTTGTAGGAAAAAAGACCTTTCAGAGAGCAATTCCTATGGTGAATGGAGTATAGATGCACCACCAATAATACATGCACAGAGCCTGTATGAGAGAACATTTTCGTCAGTGTATTGTGTAGCCTGTGCTAAGAGGTCACAGAATTTGTTGATAGTTATGACAGGCATTTTTGATGATTTCTTTCAGTTTTTATATAATTATATTTTTGTGTGAAAACAATAAAAGTTTATTTATGCCTAGATCAGAGTGGTTAAAACTGATTTTGAAGTCTCCAAACTCATTTGAGAGGTGACGATTATTAGAATGAATAGGCCATGAAACCAAATCGCACGCACATTGACATTAAGTAAAACAGTGTATTTAATCAATAAATGACTAAGGTTAATCAAGTAATCAAACTAAAGAACAAATATATAAACATACAGGAAGTATGAAGTAATGTAGCCAACATAACACAAACTTTGCAGAGTTGCCAATATAGTCCTAATACCTCCTCTCAATTCTGCATTGCTAAAAACAAGAGCAGAAACTTTTCAAATACAATAAGGTAAAAGCTTTTATGCTTTTGTATCCTTGCACTTATTAACAAATTCTAATCAAATTTCTGTTATAAATGGTGGTTTATAAAGTACTCAAATTTCCTTATTTATATCATTTTTATCATTATGTCTGCTGCTCGTTGATCGATGACTACATATTGTAATTTAAAATCACCACTACTAATTATATCTCTTACAAAATGATGTATCACAATGTATTTAGACCTCTTCATGCCATTTTTAACAAAGATGATTGTCTTCAAAGACAATAACAATCAAGACCATCAAATAACTGGATTATAAACTTTTTTCAAAAATTTCAACAAAAAGAGCCAAATACTTATCTTCACTACTAGAAAGTGTGACAAAATTTTGTTTTTTAGAGCACCATGACAACATTATCGATTAATTCAACAACAAAATCTGTAACATTTTTTCTATCAATAGGATTACTAGTTTAATCAGAATCTACAAAATTTTTAACATTTAAATCTGAACAAGTGTTATTTTTAACATACTTCAAACCAAAATTACTAGTATATTTAAGATAATGAACAATGTAACACTATACTTTTTTATATGTGTGAACAAGAACTAAACATATGTTAATTTTGGCACATTAATTTATTTAGTCGTTTAGTGGCTAGTACACATTGTAGAATAATTTATACTCGCTAATTTTATCATTTTTATTGATAATTATGGCCAATGCAAATACTTTTATTAGTTGATTTTTAATTACAAACACATACGCACGGGTGAAACTCACGGGGACGCGGCAGTTGGCCTAAAGGCATTTGGCCTAAAAATGAAATCAAAAGGCGTTTGGCCTAAAAGGCGTTTGGCCTAAAAGGCGTTTGGCCTAAAAGGCGTTTGGCCTAAAAGGCGTTTGGCCTAAAAGGCAGTTGGCCTAAAGTCATTTGGCCTAAAATGTAAATTTAAAACCTTCGGTTATCTTCGGAGAGTAAAAGGTACTGTTAGTTGTTTCATCTGAATATAGATAGCACAACTGATGCAAGGTAGTTACAATATTTCTAAAAACATTGACAATATCCTACATACAACTAGATCAGTAGTTCACAAAACACTATATCACCTTTTTTATATATAGATTTCCGATTTTATTTCCTTGTTAATATAGCTCACGGTCATAAAGTTAACGAAAAACAATAAGAAAATTCCATTCTCAGCATCGTTTACGCTCGGTAAAATTATATGCGTACATTCAAATTATGGGGACTTTTGACAACTTATTCCGAAAGGCAAAATGAAAGTGGAAACCAATATTCAACTCACCCACTTTAAATTTGTCTGAAGTGACGCCCGATTTTCGTTTAGCGCTATTGAGATATATATGAACATATTTTTTTATCTATTGTATTAATAATTAATATATAAATAATAGTGACGCATTAAATAAATTTTGACAGTAAATATTACAATGGTCATATATATATATATATATATATAAAAACTTAAATTATGGTTTTGACTAGATCCTTAACTCTATTATTATTATTATTGTTAGAATTATTATAACTATTATTATATAAAATTAGTACAGTTATTTTTTTTCAAACAGTGTAACTATTTTTATTACGGTGATATTATTAACATGGGCTATATTAACACAATAGGTCCTTTGTTTAAAAACTATATACTAATTTCCCTCATAGTAATTTGCAAAGCATTCTCAGGAATTATTTCAACTTGTGAAAAAAATACAAAAGATTTTATGGAATTGTCGTTGGTCTTTTTTTAAGTCTTCATAAAACGTAAAAATACAAAATGTGGTAGCCTTTACAGGATGATAACTTCCTAGGGCAAGAAAAACGTACGATGTAAGCAAGTGGACCTCCGAAATGCCAATGGCTGCAGCAGAGGCCAGAGGGATAAATCTGACGAGCTTTGGTTGGTAAAAATATCTCACCGCTAGGATCGCTTGTGTTCTCCCATTCCAAAAAGTGACACTCTTATAGCCTAGATGCAAACAGACGTGACTCAAGTTAGCCCACCACATTGCCGAAAAAAAATCTTTTTTTTGTCTAATCGTTTGTGCTCTATTTATGCTCATATGTGCCCGAACATGAACATTTGTGCTGTTAAACTGGCCATTTTAGAAAATATTTAATGTGGTGGGCCAACTTGAGCTCAAGCTAGCCCGCTACATATTGAAAAACACAACATAAACAAATTTATTTAAGTCAATCCATTGTGTTCCATTTGTGCTCATATGTGCCCGAAAATGAACATTTGTTCTTTAAAATTAGAAAATCTAGAGAACATTTAATGTGGCGGGCAAACTTGAACCTTCCCTATATCATAAACTGTAGAAAAATATAGTTCAAACTGGCCAGCCACATTTTTAAATATCAATGTAACAAAATTCTGTATTCACCATTCGTTTGTTGTTAGTTTTTGCTCATATGTGCCCGAAAATTAACGTTAGGTCTGTGAATCTAGGCCTTTTAGATAACATTTAATGAAGGCGATCCAACTAGAGCTCAAGCTAGCCCACCACATTAACTGTTTTCTAGATTTTCTAATTATAGAGCACAAATACTCATTTTTGGGCACATATGAGCACAAACGAAAAACAAACGAATGGTGAATACAGAATTTTGTTACATTGATATTTAAAAATGTGGCGGGCCTGCTTGAATTCAATTTTTCTACAGGTTATGGTATAAGGAAGACTCAAGTTAGCCCGCCACATTAATTGTTCTTTAGATTTTATAATTTTAAAGCACAAAATGTTCATTTTCGGGCACATATGAGCACAAATGGAGCACAATGGATTGACTTTAATAAATTCTGTTATGTTGCGTTTTTCAATATGTGGTGGGCTAGCTTGAGCTCAAGTTGGCCCACCACATTAAATATTTTCTAAATTGGCCAGTTTCACAGCACAAATGTTCATGTTCGGGCACATATGAGCACAAATAGAGCACAAACGATTAGACAAAAATTGTTTTTTCAGCAATGTGGCGGGCCAACTTGAGTTACGTGGCAAACAGGCTAAATCTTCTCTTTCTCTCTTCTCCGTCGCACTCTACAAGAGACTTTGAAGGGTGGGATTAGGCAGCAGTCCTTTCCTCCCTCCATTCCTAATAATAGCAAACGACCTTGAAGTAAACCATAACAAAAATTCATTGTTCCCCGGCAACTTTCCTTTGGTTCTTTTTCAAACCCACTAACATAATTTGTTTTGAGTTTCACAAGTTGTTGGCGGGTACCTCTGTCTTGCTTCATCCTTTGCTTTATATAGATTAAATAATGTATTGATTTGTATATTTTTGTGTAAAGTTTAGTGATATCTAATTTTTTTAAATAGGTATTTCATCTTCATTTTTGAAAGAAAGATTTTTACTATAAAATAATGAATCGAGGACAAAAATGTGCATACCGCGCCTGCTCAATTACACGATGTACTTAAGGTAATTTTTCCTAAATGGTTTCCCGTTTTTCCACGCAAACGAGGGTACTTCTCATAATTCTATCTTCCTCATACCTACCTTCTAATTGCTATTAAATGTGGAAAGCATTGACTGGCGTAAAGATACAATGAAAAAACAACACTACTAGAGCTTACTCTATTTACTTGAAAAACATATTTTAGACAATGAAAATACATCATATTCAAATATAACAAATGTACATTTTTGTATAATTATAATTACATTTAAACTTTATTTAACATTTTTAAGATAAATACTATACTTACTATGTTGACTTAATAATATAAAATGAGAGACTCCTTTAACACACTGGCTCAAAAAGTATTCATTATTAACTCTCTCTCTCTATATATATATATAAAATCTAAACCTTTTTTAAAGGGTTTTGAACTAAAAGTTTGGTACCCTTTAATTAAATAAAAGCTAATGGATATACTTTTGATTTTTTCATTTGACGAGAAAAAGGGGCATTATAAGTTCATAAAAACCATTTTAATAACTATCATATTTATTAATTAATTATATCTATGATAAAATGACCTCTAACTAAGCGTTTACTTAGAACCAGTGGCGCACTCATTGGGGTGGAGTAAACGGGGCACCTTCCCCCATAACCCCTAATGATTTCAATACAAACATAAATTATTTAATTTATAACTAAAACATTAGACACAGAAGATGAGTCGTATACATAGGCTCCTTTTTAAGACTTGGTTTAAGACTTTATATTCAAAACACACACATATTAAAAGTGCCACTTCTCATTTGAAAAAAGCACAACCATAGTAGCTTCCATACATTGTATACAAGAAAATGTATATAACTAGTAGCCACCATTCTGGTAATTAAGTTCGTTTTAGTTTTTAAGTTTCTTAACACAAGATATGGGTTATTACACCTAGGACCTCGCTTATATAGAGACTTCAGAATCACTCGCACCCCACCCAATTTCGGTTAAAATTAATACTAAAGTACTTCGAACTGACAAAGCTACCAGAGCGTGTTATTCAACACATTAACATATATTGACTTAGACCAGGGGTTCTCACATTTTAGACCGAAGGAGCCTTTGTACCAGAAAAAATGAATGGCCGAACTCTCATAAAAATATTGATCATTCAATAAATACATTTAAATCTCACAAGTCTTTTATAATTTAATACTTGAATGAATATAAAAGAAGAACTACACTACACCCCGACCTCCGCGTCACTCAAAAACAAGTTATATTTTGAGTGCGATGACTTATGAGATCAGGTAGTTTATAGCGTTAATACCAACGTACCAGTTTTTTATTTGTGTACAGAGGTGTAATTTTTTTATCACGTAATATAGAATTATTTTGATAACAACACATAAACCGTACTAAACGTTGATTTCAATACACAGTCCGACACTTTATCTCAGTTGGTAGCGTGTTTGTATACTGAGCTAAAGGTCCCGGGTTCGATTCCCGGAATGTCCGAAAAACGTATCATTGGTTGACTGTGCTTTTCCCCTTTCACAATTATGAATTAACTGTCAGGGGCTGGATGTTGTATTTGTTCTAGATTTAAGTTAGTTTGTCAGACTCTGAGGAAATAATCTATATTCTACAGTGTGTCTGTCACTAGTTTTATATCGAGTGTCACTCATTGAGCGTGAACTGGGAAAGAGGGAAGGGTTGATAGGGTGGGGTATTACCAAATTTTTCTCCCCCCATCGAAATGTGCCTCCCTCCATTTTGTTAAACTTCCCTCTGATATACTTGAATTTGAAGCTGAAAGATGGTTTGCATCAAACTTCAAAAAGATTATATAACAATCTATTATTATTTTTAAATGCTTAAGGAACACCCCAAATAGCTTTTAGTGCCATTCCATTTTCAAATATTTTCCACTTGCTTGGAGTCAAGCACCTAAAAACTCCTTAAAAATAGTGTTTTTTACAAACTACCTCACCCAACACTAATAAAGCTTCGCCGATACTCTTGATAGTCATCACAATAGGTTTTTTTTTCATTGTGACTTACTACCCGTTTGAGTTGTACACATACATCAATTTACCCTAATGAACCAGGAATAAGGAATGTTACATTTTAGATTGAATGTACCTACATTTGCGTATATTGAGAGTGGGGTACCATTTTAGGGAAAAATACCCTTGTTACACCCGGCTGGGATTTGAACTTCAATCTTAGAGGACAACTTTATTTCCAACTGAGGGGGGCGGGTGGGGGATATAGGTGGAGGACACACATATTATCTCCAACTTTGAGGGGGGCATATATTATTACCAACTTATATAACACAAATGTAGCTGAATCTAATATTACTCTTTAAATATATAGTTTGACACACTCAGTTGAACATTAATATAAATTCAAGATTTTCACTATACTACAAATTGGTTTATGAATAGGCCTACTTACAAGAGGGTTATTAAATTTATATTGAAAAGTTAACACATAATTTAAGTGAACATTTATGTCACCAAATACCTTAATGCTTTCATTAACTTGCGTACTATATACATTTGTTCATGTACTACAATAAACTATGTTCTTGTAAAAAAACATATTCATGTGTGTCATACGTGATTTATTAAATTTAGAAATAATGTTTCCTAAGTATGTTTTAAGATGGCACGGATAACAAAACTATATCCACCTTGCATGGGGAGATTTTTCTTACAGACTACTGTCCACATTAATGAAGCAAGATCGATTTGTTTAATAAGGTTATAAAATGCATATGTGAAATCTTGCAGTTAAGTAAACTATTTAAATAAATCATTAAATTCACTATAGAAGGGGACTTTTCCATAAAGTAAAAACTATTGGGGTGACATGATTACATGCCATGAAACCACTTACTATTTGTTTCGTAAATCTAATACAATGCCTAGATTCACGGGTGATATATTTTCCCCTTGGATAACATTTTCGGAGACATCACAAATAAGGGCGATTTTAATTTGCTTGTTTAAGGAAATTACAGCTGTTAGGATTGAAGGTCTCGTTCATATTCATTAGGTGAAAAAATTTTCTGAGCAAATAAAAATACGAATCATGACTCCATTTTCCATCTCGTTCAGAAGGGAATACATCTTCATCTGACATCAGAATCTTTAGGGAAGTCATGGTGTATAACGCCATATCTCTTAGATTACTTTTATTGCATACGACAACGATACAACGCTTACCCGGCATTTTCTTAGTATCGGTATGACACTTTTCGTAACCCTTCACGCATAAATAATAAGAAAGCTTACAATAAACATACAAACATTTACTATTCACATTGACTTTGGAAGCATACTTGACATAAATAAGAAGTTAGTAACGAGCGCACCCGCCTCGGTGGCGTAGATAGCTAACGCGCTAGTCGTGTTGAGATCTACTGCTGAGGATGGGGAGATCGAGGTTTGAATCTCGATCGGGAAAACTGGGGGGGGGGGGGGGGTGTTTCCTCAATGGTTCTCCACTCTCCCTCCACGCAAATGCGGGTTCACTTCCACTAATTCAACCTTCCCAATTCCTAATCCATTAGCGTAATTAGTACTTAGTCGTATAACCCGAACGGGTAGTAAGACGTGGTGCTGAATAATAATTTAAAAAAAGTGCTGCACTACACAGTCACATGATCTGAACAGAAGCAAGCTTGGCTAGTTCACAAGCAGACGTTACAGCAGCGCTGCGTGTTAGGGTAGAGCTGAATGCTGACCCGTAAAGTGAACGAGCCTTCCCTACAACTCTAGTAGCCTTAGTATAAGGAAGGACCCATCAAGATGACCAAATAAACCTTAAAATTTGAAATTTCTCAGTGAGTTGAGTAATTGCAGGAGGAAGGGGAGCTTGGAGGTAAACATTTTCAAAAACTAATATATTTAATTACTTCTCTGTATTGTAAAGAATTTAAATTTATTAATTAGGTACGGGAAACAATACAAATAGACATTTACATAATAATAATAATTATTATTATTATTATTTAATATTGCATTCTGAGAAATAGTGGTGATGGAGTATAATAGAGAAAAAAACTTTTTGAGATTAGGAAAAAAATAAAATTTTGACAGATAAATAAAGATAAATCAAATCCCAGATAGCCAAAATAACATTAGACTATAAATTTCTCAAAGTGGGTTGGGGAATGGGGGGTTCAAAATCTACAAAATTAATAGAAACTACTACATCTCAGTGCATTGTCGTTAAAAATTGAATTTTGGCATGCCCGTAAATGCACCACTCCAAATAACTAATAAGTCGGAACATTTTAAAATGTAACTCCATGAAATCAAGGGAGGGGCGAGGGGAGTTATAAAAAAAAAACCTTTTATCTATAGTTGAAAATCGAAATTTGGCTGGCAGGTAGAAGAACAACTATAGATAAAGAAAGTATTCTTAAAACTATGTGTTTAAATGGGAGTTAGAGAAATTATGATTGGGGAGGAGAAGGGAAAATTTTCAAAAACCAATAGAAACAATTACTAACAGAACAATTTTTTTTGATAAGCTGAGGTGCTTAGTACTAGAGTGATTCTTTCAAATTAATTCATGTTTAGTTAGTAAATTTAAACTATTTCTTTTGGTGTTCATTTCAACAATTATCTGCGTAAGCGAGCAAATATTTATGCAAAGACTGCATAAAATATATATATATATAAAATAGATTATATATATATATATAAAATAGATATATATATATTTTATAAAATAGATTTTACTTCTTATAGGTAGTAGTTAATTTGTGGCTTCATCAACATACAAAGTTTTCGCCTCATACGTGTCTGAAATTGAAATTTTTGTAGTTTAGATCAGGGTTTCTCAAACTGCGAGGCGCGAAGGGATTTCAGATGAGGTATGAACCAATTTCTCACTTCTTTCGACTTGCCTAAATTATGATTGACTAAAAAATTAATATTCTGTTTGGCCTATGAAGCAATAAAATTAATTAATATCTTACAAAACCTTACTATTTTTATAAACTTCTACAAAGCTCGTATCAGAAAATAATTAAATCAATTAAATTTTAAAATGTCTCATTTTTGTATTTTAACGTAAACAAGTTATTTTATTCTAAGAATAAGAGTCTTAACAATTAATTTTATGTTCATATAAGGCTCAAGAGTATAGATTTTTGAGAAAACCTGGTTTAGATGATTGCTAAAAATAAGATAATTTACCCAACTTAAATGTGAGCGAAGCCGTGGGCAAACTCGAGTAAGTTAATATGATTTAAAAAAATGAATGATTGATTAATTCATTTAGCAAAATTAATAAACAAATATACTTAGACTGATAAAATATACTTTGGCACTTAAAAAAATTCAAAATTCAAAATAAAACAAAATTATTAAAATGGTGTAACCACATGTATGTGCTAATTAATAAAAAACGGTACGGTACAAAACTTTTTATTTCTGGTACAAAACGGTACAAAAATTATTATTTTTAGCACCACGTCTTACTAACCGTTCGGGTTATAAGCACTTACGCTAATGTGTAATGTAGGGTGATTGTGAGATGAAATGAAGGACCTATAGTTTAACGTGGAATCCGAACCACGGTGGTGGCCTGGCACTCCCCACATTAACAAGATGGCTTGTCAAAAAATTAGTAAAAACTTGGCAATGTAAAAAGTTCAAAATACAAATGTGGTACTACAGGTTAAATGGACGTGCTGCTATACCTTGGGAAGTAGTAAATTGAGAAAAGACATATATTTTGAAACGGTAGTATAATACTATTTAACTAAACACTACACACCTCGCCATCTATTAGCATCACTACAAATCTTAACGAATGTTTCCGGAGACAGCAAAACATATTTTAATAAATGGTCTAAAAATTAACTTTACAAAAAGGCGTTTGGCCTAAAAGGCGTTTGGCCTAAAAGGCATTTGGCCTAAAAGGCATTTGGCCTAAAAGGCATTTGGCCTACACTTTAGGCCAAATGCCTTTTAGGCCAAATGACGGGTACCCAAACTCACACCTACACACAATAAACACTACCATAAAAAAGCGGTTTTAATATAAATTATGTATGGGATTGCATTTCACACACATTGGCACACCCACACTCAAAAACAGCTATCGGCCAAAGCTATGAGAGACACTTTCGGTTTTAATAACCGTTGATTTTTAAACTGTGCCCTGCAACTAATCAGAACATAACTATGATCATATGACCCAAAACTAGCTATGACGATTTCTGTTAACAACGGATTTCCTTCACCCTGCAAGGTGTGGTCACAAAGTACCAGAACCTTCTTTAGATCATTTCAATGAGTGTCATAACAATTTGAAACCTTGCAAAATAAGATACTGCAAAACAAAGATATGGTCTTGGCCCTAATATCAAACACATTAAACTACCCAAACAATTCTGTATTTTTGAACTTATATCGATTTCCTCAGACTCCTTTTTTTAGATTCAATTTTGGGGTTACAGGTGTTTTAGATATTTACAATTATTCATTCTAAAAAGATTTACAACTTTAAATAGCAAGATTATTTAGCAATATAAGATCGAATTCAATATAAAAAATATAAATACAACCAATTTGTAACTGAAGTTTAGGCTAGTTCAAAGTTTTAAGGATTCCTTTGATTAACAAATTATACTTGAAATGAGTGGAAGTTAGTTAATTAAAAACCTTGATGGTAACAATTAAGTATAACAAAAGTGAGTTTGGAAACTTAGATATACATGACTAGATTAAAGATAAAATAAAAATAAAAATTGTTATGACATTATAAAGGTAAGACTATCTACAAAAATACATATAACATATTAAAATGAATAAATTAAAAAATGATAGTTTAAGTCAATAGATAATAAGAAAATGTAAATTGATAATTTTTGGTTGGAATTTTATGGATTTTTAAAATTGGGAAAAAATATAAAAATTTGGGGATATTTAAAAACTAAACAGGCTTATCCGTTTAAACCCTTGTTCCTTTTTTTTTTCCCCCGGGGTGTATTTTCTCAAAGTTGGACAGTTTCGGTGACTTGCCCCATCATGGTATGAAAAAAAATAAAACAAGTTATGGACAACCCGTGTGAAATTTAGACAGAAAATTTTTACTATGAAAAAATTAATTAGGGAACATAATATGAAGGAAAAAAATTTAAAAGAAAGTGTTTTCATATTTCCCAATTTAAACCCCTTTTTAAAAAAGTCTGTCTTTTATGAAAAAAAAAAAAAATTGTTTTAAAAAGGGAGTGAAAAAAAACATGTATAAAAAAAAACTGGGTTTTATTGTTCTAGAAAAAATTTCGTAAAAAGTCAAAAACCCATAAAAATTCCCCATTTTTTGGGGTAGTTTTAGTGATGTTGTAGCGTAAAAAACAGTAGAATGATTTTTAAAATATAAAAGAGAAAACTGAAGGGAAAATATAAAATGGAAGGGGGAATGAAAGTAAGGGAAATGGAAAAAGGGGGAAATTTAAATTTCTCGCACGGGCCCCAAAAAGGTCATTTCCCTACAGGGAAAGGGGGGGGGCCCCGGAGCATTGGGGTGTTATTTTTTTTTAGTGTGTTGAGGTGGTTTTCCCTTTAGGTTTTGAAAAGCTTTTGTTTTTTCAAAGGGGGGTTTGTTCGTTGAGAAATTTTGTTTTTAAGTATGGGTTGAATAAAATATTTTCTGGGGTTTCATGGTTGTCCTTTTGTGAGTTGTGTAAAAGCTTCTATTTTTCCCCAAGGGGGGTTTGGGGTGGGGGGGCCGGATGTTTTGAGTTTTAAAAAAATTTTTGTTTTTTTTCCCTAATGTTTAAAATAAATTTTTTTTCCCCAAAAAACCTAGTCAAAATTTTCGTCCTGTTTGGGCCCTTTGTATACGCGTACTTCCAAGTGATTTTGGGAAATTTACCACTGTGTGTAGGGGTTTTGTTTTTTTGGGGGTTGGGAAAATTTTTTAAAAATTTTTTTTTGGTTTTTTTTGTGCTGGGGAAATTTTAAATTTTATGTTTTTTAAAAAATTTAGTAATGTTTTTAAATTTTCTTTCCCCAATTTGAAATTTAAAAAATTTTAAAAACCTTTTTTTTTGGGGTGTAAGGGGGGTTTAAGGTTTTTTAAAAGAAGTTGTTTTGTTTGTTGTTTTTTTTTTCTGAAGGACCCTGTATAAAAGAATGGGAAAAACCCCTTGGAGCGGGAAAAATTGTTTGAAAAATTTTGGGTTTCCCCTTTTGAAATTTTTTTGTTTAGGGGTATATGAATTTTCGATTTTTTTAAAACTTTTTAAACTGCTTTTTTTTGAATATTGGGTGATTAGAATTTTTGGAATGAAAAAAACATTTTTTTTTGGGTTTTTTAGTTTTGTATTAAAAGGGATTAATTTTTTTTCTTTGTTATTGTGATCTAGGTAGTTGATGCGTTTTTTTTTTTAATTTTTTCTTTGAAAATTTTAAAAGGGTTTGGGGGGGGAATGTTTTATAGGAATTTTTTAAAATTTGGTAGGGAGGGCTTTAAGGGGGAAGTTTTAAATTACCAAAATATGAAATCGGCATTTAAATACTCGTTAAAAAAAATTTTTTTTAGTTTTTTTAAAATTTTTTGATATATTGCTGTAAAAAATTTCGGGCATAAGACATAAAATTTGGTGAACCCTTAACTAGACCATCTTTTTGGGAAAAAAATATTTTTTTTAAATTTTAAAAAAGTTTTTTTTTAAAAAAAATTTTTAAAAAAAGTGAGATTTTTTTGAGTATTCGAAAAAGCGTTTTTTGTTGAAGGATTTTTTTAGTGATATGAATGGTTTTTTAGGGGAAAACATTAGTAAAAAAAATTTGGGAAGATGCCCCGGGGTAAGAACTTGTTTTGGGTTTTTAAGTTTATACTATTTTAATTAACCCAAAAAAATTTCTTTCAAAATGAGGTTGTTATGGGTTTTCCCCATTTTGTTTTTTTGCCCAAAAAAACTTTTCAGAAAAATGATAAAAAATCTTAAAAAAAAATAAAAAAACCCTTTTTTAAAGTAGTTTTTACCCCCCAAATAGGTCAAATTTTTTTGGGAAAATTTTTGAATTTTCCTTCAAGCCCCTCCCCCCCCCGATTTAATTCCGTATGAATAACATCCATCCCAACCTTAATTTTTACAAAAAGAAAAATAAAATTTAAACAACGAAATCAATACCTAGATCTATAAATTTAACAAAGAACAAACTTAATCATTTTAAATACAAAATCTATAAAAAAACCCAACAAACTGTGTTATCATTCCAAAAGATTCAAATCACCCATCTTTTCCCACAAAAAACCCAGTTTCCCAATAGTTTAATATACCCGAAAAAATTCTTTATACCCCCAAAACAAAAAAAATTAAAAAAAATGGAACTAAACATTATCAAACAATTAGCACCCCCCCCAAATGGTTTTTCCCCTTTCTTTCTTTTAAAACAGGACCCTTTCAGAAACAAAAATTCAACTAAAAAAAACAACGCTTTAAAGAACCTTCAGAAAATTTCCCTTGACACCCAAAACAAATTTTTTAAAAATTTAATTACACGGGCAAAAAAATTAACAACATTACTAATATCTTCAAGAAACAAAAACTTAATTTGCCTTCAGCACTAATAACAACATAAAAAAAAAATTTTTTAAATTTTAATTCCAATTAATAAAATAAAACCCATATAAAGCACAGTGGTTTTTCCAACTCATTTGGGGAAATGTGACAGCGTATAAAATAGGCCAATCAGGACCCCAAAAATTTCGACTGGGTTTTTTTAAAACCCCTAAGTGTTTTTTAAACATGATAGAAATAAATCAAAATTTTCAGAACATCTAAAAACCCCCCCCGGCCATCGACCAACCCTGGGGGAAAAAAAATTTTATGAAGTTTTTTCACAAATCTCACAAAAGGGCCCCCAACCATGAATACTGAAAAGAAAAATATATTTATTCAGCCCGCTATACTTAAAAGAAATGTTTTCAAAAGAAAAAACCCCACTTTGAAAATTTTCCAAACGCTTATCAACCCCTCAAAAGGAAACCCTACCTAAACACAAAAAAATTTTAAAAAAAATTTTCCCCTATGCTCCGGCCCCCCCCCATCCTTCCAAAAAAGTAGTAAATAAAACCTGTTGGGGGGCCTAGTGTCGGAAGTTTAGTACCCTTTCTCCATTTCCCTTATTGTCTTCCCCCTTTCTATTTTATTTTTCCATTCTTTTATATCGTTTTATATTTCAAATTCATTATCTGTTCTTAGCTACAACATACAATCTCCATAACCATGAAATTTTCTGATTTTTTGACTTTTTACAAAATTCTTCTAAACATAAGGGAAAAACCCAGTTATTTTTACATGATTTTATTAATCCTTAAAAGATCATTTTTGTTCTTCAGGGCGACGATCATTAAAAAGGGCGTTAACGGAAAAATTGATATATTTTTTTAAAATTTTTTTCCTTTAATATTATGTTCCTAATTAAACTTTTGCATAGTAAAAATTTTCATGTTAATATTTCAAATGGTTGTGCCATAACTTGTTTTGATTTTTTTTTAGCGATGATGGCGTAAATGTACGCCGAAAAATGCACCTTTTGAGTAAAACACACCCGTTGGGAAAGAAAAAAAGGAACAAGGGCTTTTCAAATAGATAAGCTAAATTTAGCTTCAAATTTTACACTTCAATTTATTTTTATTCTCCAATCTTTAAAATCCAAAAAATTTTTCCCCCCAAAAATATTTAAATTTTTCATTTTCTTATTCATCTATTGACTTAAACTATCATGTTTTAATTTATTCTTTTTTAATATGTTATATGTATTTTATGTGATGTCTTACCTTTATAATGTAAAATTTTTTATTTTTTTTTTATCTTTAAATTTTGTATGTATATCAAAATTTTCCAAAAAACTCACTTTTGTTATACTTTAATTGTTACTCATCAAGGTTTTTAATTTAAACTAATTCCCAATCTTTCAAGTATAATTTTTTAATAAAAGGGAAAACCTTGAAATTTTTTAAACAGCCTAAACTTCGTTAACATTGGTTGTATTTTTATATTTTTTATTAAATTTCATCAAAATGATTTTTTGTTTCCTTACTTATTACACCTGTTTTTATGAAGATTTTTTTAGACTAATGAATTTTAGTATCCCCTACTTTTAAAATTACCATTAGCATTAAACCCCTAATTTCAAGAAACATTTTAAATTCCCCCAACATTATTATCATCAATTGAGCTTGATAATATATAATAAAACCATCAACCCAGATTATAAAAATATATAAAATTAAAGTATAAACATCGATTGATTTCTTTTAAAATTTAATTCACTTAACATTGTGTTCCAGGATGTAATGATATTGGTTTGGATCACTCTAAAATATGTAAAAAGACATGGATGAAGGTTTATTTTTTCTTTAAAGTAACATATGTAGAGTATCCTTTTGTGATTAATCCATGGAAAGAAACAATCACTTTTTAGAAATAATGTGAAAAAGGATTACACCATTAAAAAATTATTTTTTTTACCATTTTTCCGTTTAAAAGAACAACTCCGCAGTATTGGAAAAAAGGACGCCGATTCCTTAAACCAATAAGCTAACCTTCACAACACCTGTCGCCAGGACTCTTTCTATTAGTTAGTTTTTACCCTGGTGACGAAGGGACCAAGAGGCAAGGGGTATGTCATTATATAAGCCGCTTGTACGTATGTTTAAGCCATACAAGCAACATCACACAAGTCATTTCAGACACAAGCAAAGCAGTCAGGGGACTCACTGCACTAGCAATGGCTCTCGCAGTGCAGTCTAAACACAGAATACAATAATTTACATTAATACACAAGTGTGCATTGATAAAAGCATTTTTAAATTTGGGGTATGTATAAGTAATTAACAGATGTCATTTGAGTTTAAAACCATGTGTGAATCAACAGCCATCAATAGTTCTTTTTCTTTCATTTATTAAATATACTGATTTATTAAATGCTCGACACGGAGAAATTAACGAGTTAAACGGTATCTATTCCGTTATAGTGATGATAGGCGCTCAAACCATTTGAAACTATAGACAACCGAAATATCACAGTAAATATTATATGTGGATTAAATCCTTAGTGTTTCAAGGACTTTTTGGCTTTGTCTCAAACCATATAGGGCTTTCACCACCTTACACACTTCACCCTTTTTTATATGTAAGCCTCAGGAGGGTAAAGATACACAACTTCTTTTGATTCACTTTTCAGAAATGATTATCTTACATATAACTGATGAATGAAATTTAAATCACATTGAACAGCAACAGCGTTATACGTGTGACAAGTCAAGCTATCGAGGAAATAAACATCTTCATCCTCCAAAGTAAATTTCTGGTACCCTTTAGATACCAAGCAAGCTTTCTTCTGAGTAATATTATCAAACAACTTCTTACTAAACAAACCCCTTAAAATTTGACTATGGATATATCAGGTTTTCAGTTCCCACCTCTTTTTGCTCTTAAGAAAAATAACTCTTTTTCAATAGCCTCCATCCAACTAACATTTTATTGAACAGAATAGTGATAGAACCTAGGAAGCTTTAAACAAAAAATAACTAGCACTGAGAGCTGTAGCCAACTCAACCTCATAATCTTCAAAGATGTTTGAGCATTTTACCAACTCTTTGGCATTGTCTTCTTACAGGAACGTCAATTCAAATTCAATTACAAAGTTAAACAGAACAGGATTCTTTTGTATTCAAATCCACTGGATTATTCTCTTGGGGTATCTTAGTCTACCTCTGAATTTTCTGATCTTCAATATCTTGAGTTTAAAATCTTGGGTCTTATAAACAATAAAACATCAAGCAGTGGTAACCCTTTTTCTCTCAGGATCTGACACCCAATAGCCATTATGACAATACCTTAAAAACTAATTTCCTGGCATGATCTTTGGAAATGTGAACAAAAAAAAACTCGAATTTTACTCAGATAAGGAAAAATTTCCAAAACCAAAATTTCTGGAGGGGTTACTTTTTCCATGGAACAAAAAGACATACAATTTTTAATTAAGAAAAAAAACACCGGGATAAACTGTTTTGTCCCCACAAAATCTTTTATCTAAACCAGAGTCGAAAAAAGAACACCTAGCAAAAATCTAAACTATTTTAAATTAAAAAAACTCAATTACTAAAATTTTGGGTTCTGGATAGAATGATAAAAGGGGGTAGGTTTTCCCGAGATTTGGGAAAAGCAAAACCATTCTGCTTGAAATTTGCGGTGGTTCCGAGTAAAATTTACACTTTGTAAATGAGCCAGCAAAGAAAGAGGAATGAGAGGGAGGGACTAAAAGAAGGGGACTTTCAATCACCAACTTTTTGAGAAGAGCATAGCTGGAGATAAGCACAAACTTGATTTTTGTCAGAAAAGTGGGGATTAAAATTATTAGTCAAGAGCTTTTAAGCTGTAGTCAAAAATGGCAGGCAAACGTCCAAAAGTTTGGGCGGGCATAGGGTTGGGGACCCCTGGTCTAAGGTAACTGCACTTGCATTAGACGTAAATAAAATGTGAATAAAATCGCAACCCATCATTACCACTAAAGCATATTACCAACAGTTGAGAAATACACCCTCATTCAACAGTGCCTCCAGAATTTCTCGATTCAGGCCACTATTTTATCAATTCAATAATAAAAATTATTCCACTTGATTTGACTTCGAAGACATATTTCTTAAATTTTGTCTTAAGTTCAATATGCCCATTTTAACATATGTCTACTTCAAAAAACAATCATTTTCTTTAGCGGTACTGCATTTTTGATTTGCTCCAAACATTATCAGCTACGCATTTGAACAATCAAATCTTTGGCCTTAGTATATTTCATCAAAAAGCTGCCCTTTTAAATATGCATGAGCCAATGCAACGGTGGATCAACAGTTAGAATTTCTAACACGCATTCCTTTCCAAATGCCTTCTAGATGTTATGCCACTTTTTCGAAACCACTACCATCAAAAGGCTTTAATCCTGGGTGTGTATAGGATTAGATGTCACCGCCTTGTTGAACTTGATTATAGCCGTTGGTCACCGTTAAAAAATTTTCAAAACTATTAAAATACTAATAACACACTTTCTGGGCCCATAACCTATTAGGATGAATAGGCCCTGGAAAAAAAAATCACACAAGCATTGGAATTGTGTAAAAGAGTGTATTTAATTAATGACGACAGATACACGTAACCAGTAATTGAGACCAACGAACATACATAGTTATAGACCAGAAGTATGAAGTAAGATAGCCAACATAACACAAACTTTGCATAGTTTAAATATAACCATATTAATCAAGGTTAATTAAAAGCGTTGAGAGTAAAATGAAGAAGACTGCAAGTAGCGGCTCAATGTTCAAAATTGTTATTATTTAAAGAAAGCAAAGTGAATTCGGAAGTCAAGCAGAACAATTATTCCCCCCCCCCCCCCCCCCACAAAATGTGAGTACCTATGGTAGTAGTTTTTGTACTTAAGGAAATTAGAAGCATAACATATTTTAAAGATTGCTACAATGTTTCTGAAACACAGAAACATTGTTACCTTTTCCCATTAAGGATGAAAAAACTATTATATGTTTTAAAGCTATAAGTATTGTTAATTTTTTAAAACATTGTGTCGTTTACACTTAATTTACTTTAGTTATTTTATGTTACAAATATTTTATGGCTTATATTAAATTTTCAGATTAAATGATACATTTATATACATTTTCTCTAGCTGCTGTCTTAATAGCCTATAGTGAAATGTGAATATAAAGGTCTGTAAGCTCTATTATCGAACCTTCTTACCGTCTGCTTAAATTCATGCTATTGGATATGCTTAATGACCTATGTGAATAATAATTTTTCTATAATAATTGTGCACTTTTTTTACTTCATCATATAAGAGAAAGAAAGTACTGTAGTCATGAAAATTTTCAACCTTGATATGATGAGTCTTGATGTTTAAGTGTAGGCCTTACCCAAACGCCAAAAAAAAAAATTATGTTCTTAAATCCTTTGGCCCCATATCTGTCTGTCCCTGGGGCTAACATCCAAAATGGCTTAAAGAATTTTGTTAAACTTGAAATTAAGATGTTATGGTCATACCTAGAGATAATTTTTTTTTATTATTATTCTGAGTATAGCTCTCAAATTGGCTATCACTGCTTTACTAACATTTGAAATATTGAGAATTGTATCAATTATAATAATAATAATTAAATTAACAATTTTATCAACATCTATAATTAAGTGTTTTATGAGTTGGTCAAAAAATTCTTTCTGAAGAAACACTTTTAAGTGGAGAAACATTCATCAACGAGTTTACTTGGATGAAAGCTCAAAAGCTACTAGAAATAACAATAGTTTTAACCATAGTAATTTAGGCCAATGTTCTTTGATTTTATTGAGGTTGGTATAAAGCTTATTTTTGTTTTTATTCCACATAAATTAAATTATGTATTGACAGCCTTTCACAAAATGTTAACAAATAAAGCTTCAAAATAGCGACCGATGAACTTAAACCCATGTGATTTGATCATGACCACAAATAAGTTATTAACAATGGTGCTCCAATTTGGTTGATAAAAATATTTTATTCAGTTAAATATTCGAAATATCATAATATAATTTATTCGTATCTACAAAAGGACAAGTAATTTCTCTTTTCATGTAAATCAATTAGCCGTTATTAAATATTAAGTTTTATCATATAACACATTATCAAACTAAACATTCACAAACAAAGAATAAGTACTTTTAATTATGTTTAATAATATTGTTCTGATTAGGATAAAATTGATTACAAGTAATGAAATCATGTGAGAAACAACTTAAGTTTATTGTCACTCATTTTTAATGTAATTTATAACTTTATTATAAAAATCTTTGTCATTTATAACAAAACAGTGATCTTTTTACATGTGTTGGCAACACCAAAACTTAAAAATTATTTTCACTGTCCATTCAGATTTTTTTATAAAAAAGGCTATGGTGAACTCTGACTAGTTAGTAAGGGACTCTATCTATATGCTTATTTTTTGAATTTTGTTGTTCCTAAAAAATAGGTTTATCTGTGAAAAGTGTATGCGATTGTGTCATATCATTTATTTATTTTATTGGCCCATATAAAATTAATAAAAGTGTCAACGGCATAAATAAAGTTAATTAGTAGTTGAAGAAGTGATTTTATGTTTTACTCGACCTAACTAAACTGAAAACAGAATATTTTTGCTCCTCTTCCCTTCACCTTTGATAAAAAAAAAATCAGGTGGCCCTGCCCAACACTTTTAGCACAATTCAAGTACAACAAGTACTGCACCCTCTACTTGGAATTTGCATTCTACCTAAAATTGTTTCTAAGTAAACTATTGATGCTTTACATCATCCCCCATAAATATATAGCTGTCTCAAGAGGCCTATTATTTATTGATATAGGATTTGTACGCAGACAAGCAGTTCAAGAAAATACCGGGCTCACATGTTATGACACTGGGAGTCTTTGCAGGTATGAAGGACCTGCTTCATTATGTCCATTTTACCCAGTGCCTGCTACCAGCCTATCTTTGTGTTTGAATTCTAAACCCTGTGTAGGTGTATCGGTCATGTCTATGTTCTCATTCAGCATACTCACATACATGCCACCTTATTAGAATATCCTTGGAGTCACAAAAGATAGCCAATTAAACCATGCCACTGATCATTGGCTAGCTCTGTGAGATAGTAACAAACACACTTGAAATATCTTCTATTCATCACTCACCTCAACAATAAAAAAAAGTTTTTTTTTTGCGGATTGTATTAGGTTTATGCAATTATAACAAGTGATATTTTAAAATATTGTTTGGATTATCCTCTGAAAGAAATGTTAGCGCTGCTTTTTGACGCTCCCACATGTAGCAAATATTCATTACTAAGTGCCAGCTAAGAAGAAGGAAAAAAAACAAATTATAAATATGATTATAAATGCTATAAAAGAGCTAACATCCTAATCAATAAGTGTTTGATAATACTAATTTAAACTTGTTAGCAAATTATAAGCGTTAAACACCTGAGTGTGTAAAAACTGTTTGTGGCTTGTACTCCTGCCTCGGTGGCGAAGTTAATCAATTCGCATGTTACGGTGTTGAGTAGGCTAGACTGCGTAGGACAGGGAGATCAAGGTTCGAATTCAGTTGGGTGAACTGTGTTTGGTTTTTCCTAAATGGTTTTCCAATCCTCCGTACAAAATGCGGGTTCTGTTCCTCTAAAATTCCAACCTTCCCAATTCCTAGCCATTAGAGTAATTATTTTAAGAGTTTATCGACAGGGTTGGCAAGACGCAATGCTAAATAGCAATAAAATTATAATAATTGACCTGTGTGTAAGAAAACTAATTGGTGGGCCTACGAGCCCCAGTTTATAATAAGACAAATTTGAGCTTCAATCTTAGAACACTTATCACAATGTATATTCATTTCGCCACAATATAGACACTCTAGTCTTTACCATAGGCAGTTATACCATGCTATCATATTAAATATATTTAAGGGGATGGGAGCATCATATGTTTCTAAGTATATTTTTATTATTTTTTGAAATCATATTTATGAAAAAACAGTGGTGTGTTCATCAAATTCTGGACAAAGGAAAGCAATGAAGGCTACAATAAGGGGTCTAATGACCCTGAGTTTAATTAGAAGCTCGCACTGGTCAGTTTTATAATGCAGGAATAAGAAAAAAAGATTGTGATCTTAGAATTATACTCAATCATTAAATTAATTATATTTATAAATATGAATTGTAATGCTACTCATAATATAAATATTATTAAAAATAATATTATTATAATAATAATAATAATAATAGTCAAATTTACAATCTCCAATAATTTTTTCTTTGGTTGTGGCCTGGCAAATCAGTAATGACTTTTACGCGCCTGCCTCTATAATAGCATTTAATCTGATTTACTCTACATGAATTATTGTTAGTAAATCATTAAAGTCAACTTTTAATTTTCCACCAATTTCCTACACACCATAATTCTATCACATTCATTAAAATTTATATTGAAACATCAAAGTTTATTTACTGAAGATGGGTGTGTGTGTGCTATATCCCTATTTTCTTTTACTCGTCAAAAGGTCCAGGACGCAAAGCCTAATCTCAAAATATTATTTTGTATGGAAAGAAACAAACCGTTTCACTCGGAAGATCAAACAAGTGGTCTATATTCTTGTAAATTAAAACGTAACTTGGTGATAAATACATTTATTTGTAATTTAGTGCCCACTATTGTATATACAAAACACATTACTATTGCTAAAAATACCACCTAAATAATATTTTAACATTATTAAAATGTATGATTATACCCTATCATGAAGGAAACTGTACTGATACTCGCAAGGGAAACGCAGCTTCCCTTTCCCAAATGAAGGACCAGAGAGACCCGGATACAAAAAAGGAGCGAGAGAGACCCAGTGGCTACCGTCAGTCTTAGATAAACGAACTGCTTGCTCTAAGAAAGATTCTGCCACCAAAAACGGTTATAATTGTTATTTTATAGAGGTTTATAATTATAATCATTTGTTTTAAAATTTATTCGTCCTCTTATTTTTCTGTTATTCCCTTTTTAATTTCAGGAGCCAAGTTGCTTCTCCTTGCTTGCATTGGAATAAATGCCATTGATGAAAACTATCACAAACATTTGAGTTAGGTTTTTAAATAGTTCAAGCAAGTAATTTACTTTAACACTTGATTAGTCACACAAACCAAGGCCAATACACATTTGAATTAAAAATATATATTGGATATTGCAAAGATAAACTAGGTTTATCATTCCAATTCAATTAGAGAAATTAAATGCCTTTGTTTTTTAGTCAAGTATTTTATAAGTATACTCAAGGATAATATATCTAGTGATACGGACGCTAAGTGTGTTTGTACGTGATTCATAATGTCTGTAGTAAAAATATTAACTAAAATATGTTCATTTCCAAAATAAGTGTATGCACAAATAGTTTAAAAATGTAATATATTGCAAAGTATACAGTTTATATAAAGGAATACTTCCCCCATAGCTTATCAATTAAGAAAACAAAAATAATTTTCAAACTTATGAATAAGAATAAAATCCTGCATAAACTAATATCATAAGCAACAATGTTATTTTAATAATTAATAGATTTTTGTTATGAATTAATAACCTGTTCTGTGCCTGGGGTCCAGGGTTCAATCCTCCGGTCCGGCAAGATTTATCTTTTTACCAAACCTTCCTTCACCTCTGACAAGTCATCTTGTTGATTGGGGGAATGACCGAGGCCTCCACCGTGGTTCGGATTCTACGTTAAACTGTTGGTCCTTCATTTAATCTCACAATCACCCTACCATTACACTTAGGTAAAAGTGCGTATAACCCTTAGGTAGTAGACGCGGTTGCTAATAATTATAATAATAACCTGTACGCATCACAAGACATTGTTAGGATAATTCAAGCCATGTAGATTACAGTGGACAGGACATGTAGCGCGAATGAGAGTGAATGGCAAATCATATGTGATGAACTAGATGCAGATGGGAAGTGTAACAATTAAAATTGACCAGAAAATTAGGGTTTATTTAGCAGGCCTGGATAAAATTAGATAAAAATAGGTGGTGTACTTTTTGTAGTGTGGCAATGAATTTCGAGTTCTTAGTGCCAATTTTTATTATTATTCGCAAACCGCGTCTTACTACCCATTCGGGTTATTACGCTCTTACGCTAATGTGTAAAGTAGCGGTGATTGTTGAGATGAAATGAGGACCTTCGGTTTAACGTGGAATCCGAACCAACGGTGGTGGCCCCTGGCATTCCTCCATTCACAAGATGTCTGTCAGAGGTGAAAGGAAGGGGTTTTGGTAATAAGATAAATCTGTGGGGACCGAGGTGGTGCCATTTATAAAATAGGTAAATTAATAATTAATTATATTATTACTAGTGTCCATTTTTTAATTATTTTGATTAAAATAGATTTTTACTGCTTTGTAATTAATTATAAGCTACTTATTGTCCCAATCAACAGACTCCACTACTGGTCTTCAAGGAACCATGAACAACATGAAGCCCACATTTTCCCAAGATTTAGCGATATTACATACTTAATGTCTGTGACAGATTTTATGTGTTCCTTAAAGAAGTGTTATAAACTTTAAATTGACTTCCTTCACATTGGACACTTGTATCAACATTAGAGAGTAGAAGAGGTGAAATACCCATACAGAAAAATGATTTAGTATTTCTTCAGCGGCGATCCTATCAAAAAAAAACACTGTTAAAAGTAAGACTGATGACTATGATTTTCCTTGTACCAGAATCTTATTACAATGTCATTTGTCCTCTTTGAACTTAAATTTATTCATAAAAACAAAATTACAAAGTTGTTACTGATTTTAGGCGGTCAGATATAATTGCTATGAAGAATGGAGCCAAGCTCTTGCAAAATGATGGTATGCAGCCTTGTCTCCACCAAGGGTAAAGGCATTGGCAATGGAACACTCTGGAAACAACTGAAAAACAGGAAAATGCGATGGGCTTAGCCAGAGCTGGTTAAAATCTGTTTTTTTGTTAGACATTGCTGGTGTAGCCGAATCACGTCCTAATTCAGTGTATCCAAAGATAACGATGCCAAACCTTGAACAAGAACCAAAACAATGGATCACTAAAGTTAAAAGAATTGTCATGTGCAGGCCAGGAGATTTCTGTGTTCACCTTCTGAAATAAAATGCTACCATAACTTGTGTTACAGCAAGTTTGAGCATGGTAAGTGCCCCTCAGCTTTCTTCATTGGGCACGTGGCTTATGAACAGTAAATACGAAAAATATTTTCTTTGTTTTTTTCTAAGTGTGACATGAATTGTCATTTCCCTGACCTTTTTAAAGCTTCCCCTGACATTTTCCCTGACTTTTCTAGACTGTAGGAACCAAAATAAGGCATATTTAAATTAGTTTTTATAGAGTATTAGGAAACCATTTTATACTATAATAACTATATTAAAGTGGAAATTAGGCAAATAATACAGTCGGAAATGCTTGCTATTATTCAATCAGTACGTTTTCATCTTGCTGATGCTTTAGAAATTTAAGAATCTGAATATACAAAAACAATTTTACTGGGTGTTCTCTGATGGGTGTGAAACATGGTCTCTTACCTTACATGACAAAATCAAAATTTAGGATATTGAAAACAAGGTGATCAAGAAGATATTTGTCCAAAAAGGAATAAGACTACTGGGGAATGGAAGAGTTTACATAATTATGAGTTATATACTCTGTACTCATTCACAAGCATTGTTAAGTAATAAGTCTTTTTTTGTTTATGGGGGGCAGAACTAGGCAACATGATTTGGGAGATTCTAAAACCGTGCTCAAGGCCAGATCTGGCAAACCCAATGGAAGAATCTAGATTCAAATGTGAGGATAACATTAGACTATTACTGAAAGAGATAGGGTGGTTATCAGGCTGGTACTGCGAGATTAGTTCAGAGTAAGTTAGGTGGGGGGTGTAGTTTTTAAATTGTCAATGAACTTTCTGTTTATAATGCCTAGAGTGTAAGTAAGACAACTTAAAATCCAATATATCCAATAAAGAGACTACTTAGTTTATGTTGGAAGTAAGCTTTTGATTTTGTTTTGATAGTATAAGAAGTAGTAACTACCTACCATAGTTATTCATTGCACTTGTGTATGGGGATTTATACAAACTATCTTTGGATATTAATTTCTAATAACAATAATGAATAAACAATAACATATGTACCATAATGATCAAAATTTTAACTGGGCACGTTGGGGTGGTTTTTCCAATTGTGTACCAAAACTCAAATTCTTAGCTTTATTATTTTATTGCTTTGGTGGAATAAAGGTGATTCACGCTTAATGAAATGTACAAATTAATTAAAGCGACATTACACTATTTAACCAATTTATACCATTTTACAAACAAATTTCACATCTTTGACATCAGACTGTTGTGTGTCTTTTAAAAAATATATTGAATTCATTCAAATTGTATTACAAATTATTTTAACTTGTTGTTGTAAGTCTTTTAAATTCATTTATTGGAGATGAACACACTTCAAACCATGGGTTCCCAAAAATGTGGTCCGTTTAACAATGCCTGAGGGGTAGGTCTTGGTCCGGGGTTACAGTATAAGGAAAAACTGAAATTCTAATGTATTTTGAAATTGTAACATGCAAATTTTCTAATAGGTGTATTCGTTACATATTTTAAAGCATGGATAATATATACAATTTTTTTTCTTGTGAAAACGATTCTTTCATATGGTTCTGGATTTAATGCTCCTTGAAAACTGCGCGTGACGTCGTGCCCAATTTCTTCCAAGTATGAAAATGGGGACTGAGCCAAGTTCAAGTATTTTTTTTTAATATTGGTACAGGGGTGTTGGACGGG